>CM052893.1:52523683-52581984 GCA_028534135.1 Potos flavus
TATATATAAGCGTGTCTCAATGATGGCACCGACCCACACTCAAATCAGTAACTACAACCACTTTCACCACCCCCAGATAAAATACTGGACCCTTCCTCATGTCACACACGCTATTTGGTGATAGAAATGATGAGGTACAAATGATTCTTGTCCTGTATTCCAGGGTCCTAAAGCATTGCCTTCATGTCCTACTGAGCTCTCCAATACTACCACTGCCCACAGTAATTTCTCATCAATATGTTCAGTCAGATGAGGCATATTCAAGTCTGCTGAAGCAGGAGCTCCCAGCCCAGCTGGAGGGAAGCAACGCATAAGCCATATACTCTTAGCTCTGGTCATCATACAATGGCCTACAGAGAGAGGCGTCCAAGGCCAAGCAGCTCATGAGTGGCAGAGCTGGGCTGAGCTCGGGTGTCCTAAACTGACCACTCTGTCCTGTACAGTATGCGCAGTGCCACACAAAACATGAGCAAGTATGGCTACACCTGCTCACAAGCCATTTCATATTTCACACGCTTACTCTACGTAAGACTTTACAGACGCCTGTCTTAAGCTGCGTTTCAGACCATGTTTCACAAAACAGAGAACTTTTTTCACGTAGATGTTATTTTTTAATTTTTTAAAAATAGATGTCGATGTTTTCAGATAGATTTTTTTTTTTCAGATAGATGTTTCAGAAAGATGTTATAATTCTAACTTTGCAGATGAAGGGAAGAGAGGCTCAGAGAGGTTCAGTGAATTCCCTAAGGTGAAACAGCCAGCAGTGTGAAGATCTGTGATGCACAACCAGACCCTTTTAATCTAAATTCATTGCTCTTTTTTCATCACACAAAAAGGGCACCGCAGTTCTTGCACAAACAACTAAGTATTATTACCATTTATTGATTACCTGCCGTGTGTCACAGGCATTGTTTAATTCTTATAAAATTCCTATGAGGCAAGTACAGTATTATTATTTCCATTTTTCAAATGTAAATGGAGCTCAGAACAGTGTCATGACTGAGAGGGAGGAATCCACTGGCCAGCCTCCGTGGGTTGGAATTCCAACCTTATCTGTGGCCATCTCCGTGACACTTAGCGAGTTCCTTAACTGCCAGAACTTCAGTTTTCTCCTCTGTAAAATGCAGGCTACCGTGGTACCTACCTCTTAGGTTTGTTGTGAATATTACATGAGAAGTGTGTAAAGTGTAGAAAGCAGGTCCAGACACATAGTAGGCACTTCACAAATGTTAACTATTTTTATTATTGTGGTTATTGTTGAAAAATTTACTCGAGTTTAAAAAAGAAATCTCCTCCAAGAAGTCCTTTCTGAACAAATTTATAATTTGATTTCCTCTATGCACATCCTTGTATCTTTCAGGTGTTCAGGTGTAGGGGTTATCCATTTAAGCTTAGATCTCCTTTGTGAGGCTTCTGTGAGCCCTCCAGTCTTCAAATAATTATATATTTGGCTTCCTACAATTTACTAAACTGTGTTACCTCTAGGGTTGTTTTATGTGTGTTAAGTATGTCCCCCCAATTAGCCTGTAATTTCTTAAGAGATGAGAACATTTCTGCCTCTTCTGTTTCAGAGATATATAGAAAGTTGAATTTTAATCAATATTTTAATGTTAGGGCTTTTTTTTTTTTTTTTTTTTTTTAGTTGTTCATCCTCTCTGGTGAGTTAGCCTTCATTCACTCTTGGTCTGTGTGGTCCAGCCAGGGTTGACTCCACCACATTTCAACTCATCTCTATCAGATACTGGTGGGCTTGTGACCAGGCGGGGCAGCCCAACATTGCATCTCCACCGTGATTGGCTCAGGACAGGCATGTGACCCAAGCCCAGCCTATCAGATGCCCTCCTGAGACTAAGCCAAAACTCTTGGGAAAGAGACCTTCTGTTCTTTTCTGGAACCGTGAGCCCCAGAGGCCACGTGAGTCTCCTTTGCCACCGTATGGGAAAAAATGGACCTCAAAGTCAAAAATCAAACCCATGCAGAGGAAGAGTGAGAGAGATGAGAGTGAGAGAGAAAATGGCCCGGCTGAGTTCTATAGTTCAGCTGTGCGGGAGCTAGTTAGCTATGTCAGTGGACTTACATTTTTGTTCACTGGGAACCAAACAGTTATGGTGAATGTGCTAGCATATTGACTCCAGCAGCTGATTTTACATGGAATGCCTATAGTATCTGTTGCTTCGTAGGAGTTTATTTGGGGTGGGGGTTGTCGCTGTATGCTCACTCTTCCATCTGGGAAACACGGGCTGTTCCCTCTGAGAATTTCTCATAATAAGGACTTGGAAGACAATCGCAAGCCACTTTCAATTAGGCTTCCTGGAACAGGTTTTAGTCTAATGAGGTCATTAACACATGGTGACATAGCAGGGCTGCCTGATATCATCACTGAAGAAGGGATAATTTTCCCTTCTTCTTTGAGAATAGGGAGCACTGGCTGCTCGCAGGCCAACACCTCGTGAACCTGGGATGTAGGATAGCGTTGTAATAGACATGAATTTTCAGTCAAGGCAGGATGAATGTAAAATAAAGCTTCCGGGTGTGATTGCCTATTGGTCTCTATTAATGAAATCAGCGAAGACTTTTCACTGAGGGAAAGAGAGCATGGGTGTGGAACTGCTATGTGTGCATTTACATTTTGGAAGCAGAACGAGGCAGAAGAGAACTGCTGATGTTGGCCATTAGTAGACCCGGCTTCTGCCCCTGGTATGGCGCTAACAAGCTTTGTGATTAAAGGGGTAAGTTTGTGTTGAATAACCCCTTGCCAGTTCCCCCTTGTGACCAAGGCATGCGCTGGTGAGCTAACCGTCTGGGCTTAGCGGGCACTGCTCACTGCCTGTGTAATCCTGGCAGCTGGGCCCGGCGCCGGGTGCCATCCAGCTTGGCCGGACAGCCCAGAGCTCTGACAAAATGCTCAGAGGCACTTGGATGAACTCTGTCGTTTTATTCTTTTATATAAATCCAGCACTGACTTTGCAAATGCCGTGTGAGCATGCCTTTGGTGTATAGCTGACAATGGTGTAATGTTTTATAAGGTGATCTTTCAAGTAAAAGCAAATGGTAGCTGCTCTACGGGCATTCTAGTGGGGCTGCGACGGATTTACAAGGAAGGGAAGTGCGGTCTTGGGGTAGCCTTGGAAATGCCCTGCTCACGTCTCCCTTCGAAGGGACCTGCCGTAGGAACATAGTTGAACCTCTTCTAGTTGCTGCTTCTGTGGAACCACTGTGGCGTTCACTCTGAAGGCACACTTCCCACAGCCTACTCCCAGTTAATGACTGGTGGTGTTACTGGAACCAGGCCATTTCTTCTTGGCATAGGATTTCTCTAATGGACCGTTTTGGTCAGGAACTCTCCATTGGCGCGGCCAGGATTTTCTGAGAACTTCTCTTGTCTTCTGAAGTTCTTACCCAATTCTCCCTTCTCACTCCCATTTCACAGACAGAGGTCATCTGTCATGTCTGTGTTCTCATTCCCCTTTTCCCCTTCACAGATGTGTAGAAAAGGACATAGAGCTACATAGTGGTAACGTTTCTACATCTGTATAAGTTAGCAGAAGCCTGAAGCAGATTGTGACATCTTAAGATGTACATGGTAAATTCTAGGCAAGCATTGAAGAAACAATTTAAGAAGATACCATGAAAGCTCATTAAAAATGAAATTGCTGCATTAGACTCTATTCATGCAAAAGAAAGAAGTAAAGAGAAAAGAGGAACAAAAAGAGGACATGAGAGGCGCCTGGGTGGACTCCGTTGGTTAAGTGTCTGCCTTTGGCTCGGTTCATGATCTCAGGGTCCTGGGATCGAGCCCCATGTTGGGCTCCCTGCTCAGTGGGGAGTCTGCTTCTCTCTCTGCCCCTCCCTCCCTTGTGCTCTGCTCTCTCTCACTATCACTCTCAAATAAATAAATGAAAGCTTAAAAAAAAGGGCATGAGACATATATAAAAAACAAAAATAAATGGCAGATGTCAATCCAGCTATATAATAATAACATGAAATGGATTAAACAACTCAACCAAAAGACAAAGATTGTCAGGCTGGAATAACAGCAAACGAAAAAACAACAACAAAAAGAAACAATTATAGGCTGTCTGTAGGAGGCACACTTGAGATTCAAAGATACAGTCGTTTGTGATTTATAATTTATTTATAATTTATGTCATTAAATGTTACAAGCTCAATACATTGTTAATAGTCATTACTTTATATAATTTGACTTTTAGAGAAAGTGAGCAAAGAAAGGAAATTAAGTATTCACTTATGGTTTAGTTATGTTATCCTTTTTATTTTCCATTTATGGTTCTCTTAATTTGGTCCTCTGTACACCACCTGTGGTCATTTCCTTAGTCCAGTGCCGCTTTCCTCCCGCCTACCTCCTTTGTACAATTATTGATGTATATATGACATTTCTGTATGGTATGGGCCCGATAGAATATTTTATATGTATGGCTTTTACATTTGTTTTGAGAATAAAGGTAGAGAAATATGTACTTATATTGTCTTTGCTTTTTTTTTTTTTTAATAGTATCTAGGTCCAACAGGCTCGAACTCAACCTCCCGATCAAGAGTCCCATGCTCTATTGACTAAGCTAGCCAGGCACTTATATTGTCATTTATAATTACATAATTACTTTTACTGGCATGCTTTGCTTTCTTATGGGGATTCAAATTACTGGGGTCACATGCTTTCAGCCTCAAAGACTTCCTTTAGTATTTTCTATAAGGTGGATCTAACAATAAATTCTCTTAGCTTTTGTTTATCTGGAAATGTCTTTATTTAGCCTTCGGATTTGAAAGATAAATTGCTGGATATAGGATTTTTGGTTCTGTTCTTTGAGTACTTTGAATATGTTATCTGCCTTTTGCCCTGCATTGTTTGGGATAGAAATTCAGTTGTTAATCTTATTTGGATTTCCGCGTAAGTGGTAAGTTATTTTTCTTTTGCTGCTTTCAAGATTTCTTCCTTGTTTTTGGATTTTAATATTTTTAATATAATGTGGCTTCTCTTTGAATTCATCTTACTTGATTTTTGTTGAGTTACCTGGATGTGCATCTTAATGTTTTTCAGGAAATTTGGGGACATTCCAGCCATTATTCCCTTCAACATTTTTTTTTTCTCCTTTCTCTCCGTCCTCTCCTCTCCTTCTGGTAATCCTCTTATGCATATATTGGTGCTCTTAATATGAGGTAGAAATGCAGCGTTCATTTTTCTTCATTCTTCTTTTCTCTATTCTTCAGATTGCATAATCTCTATCAATCCATTATCCAGTTCACTAATTCTTTCTTTTGCCAGTTCAAATATTCGGTTGAGCCTTTTTAGTATATTATAAATTTTACATATTGTACATTCCAACTCTGGATGTCTTTTGGTTCCTTTTTATAATTTCACACTCTGTTCTGACTCGTGAGGTATAATTGAAAGATGTTGAGTTGGTCTTCGGAGAAAGCTCCTTAAAAGGGGGTTAAATGAGTGGATTGAAATTTTTTCTCATTCCATCTTTTCTGTGTTTCTTGCCTTGAATGTGGCCAAAATGGCTGTAGCTCCAGCAATCACTTTGGTCCTGGATGTGTCCTTGAAAATTGAGCTACATGCCAAAGATGGCAAAGTAGAAAGACAAAAGGAGCCTGGGTCCCTATGATGACACTGGAGCTTGGAGCCTATACATTTGCCCTGATGAGTAGATGACAAACTTTTACCTTGCTCAAATCACACTTATTTCTAATTTCTATTAATAGCCGGTGAAAGTCATTTCTGAGATGTCATCTATTTTGCATTTTGAGACATTAAGTTCTACTTATGTGCCATATGTATATATACATATATACACATTATATATATGTAATATAAGAGTATCCTAAAAGTTGCAATTTCCAGACCAAATCAGAAAAACACATGACATCATGACATTCACAATATATACACTATATATATATGATTTGGTCTGGAAATTGCAACTTCCAGGACACTCTTCTCCACCTAGTACATAAAAGGGCATCCAGAAATGGCACTGAATTAGTTAATAAACAAACTGTGTGTGTGTGTGTGTATATATATATAGAGAGACACCTTATTGCATTCTGACTCTGCAACCTCAAGCAACTGTATATATCCATAGAGTGGTTCTTTGTCTGGAGAATGAATTCAAGGAAGAAAAATGTGATCTCCAGCTTTTCCTTTTTTTTAATGGTTTCATTTCATTGAAGAAGTTACTACTCACATGTGTTTGAGATCTTTAAGTAAAATTAAAGACTATCTGAAAACCTATCAACATCACACATTCTTTCTTAGCTGGTTTCAGTCATGGGAGGAGGATAATACAATGAGTCCACTCACCTTTACTGAGTACTTACTATGTATGAGTCTGTGTTCCACACACTCTACATGTAATCCACACAACAAATTTGTATGGTATGTACTGTTATTATCCTCATGTGACAGAGAAAGTTAAAAACAAGTTGCCCAAGGTCGCACCATTAATAATGATGGATTAGGATCCAAACTTTGGCAGTCTGCTCCAGAGTTTGTGCTCTTATAAACTGCATTGTGCCATACCTGGACACGATTCTGCTTTTAGTCTTGGAAGCTCGTCTTGCTATACAGACATCCCTCATTTCTTTATAACATTTACTAAGAAAGCACTTTAAAAAATATTTTTATATGCCTAAATTATAGTTACACATGCAGACAATCCAACTTATCTTTTTGTTTTCTTGTGTTAGAGATGATGGGGGGAGAAGGAACCAATGAATTTCATTGATACTGAACTAATATATCCATCATTTTCAATATAAGCAGCAATTTTTGACATGTTACGTTATGGGTGTGCCATGAGGTCTATCAAATGCCAGATGTTACTATTAATGAAGAATCAAGGTTCATGATTGACGTCCTTTTATATAAATTCAGGGTTCTCCTATTGTAATTACCCTGCTCATCTGTGTTCCCATAAGTTTTCATGTGTTGGGGAGGAATGGGTAGACTTATAATTACTAGGAAACATACTTAAACATAAGCTGTTTTATCTGTCTTGCATATTTGAATACACTAGAGAAAAGAGATTAAGAATCATTGGTTTAACCAATCAACCATAGTTGTTTACCTTATAGGTTTGTTGACTGAATTAAGGTGTATGATGGTCAATTTAACATTTTTAGATCTTTAGAGGTCTATGTTGGGATTGGCACAATGGTGAGGATCATCTTATGGATAATTTAACCAAATCTTTAAAACCGTTGCCCTTTCTCTTGACTGTATTTGGATGCTGAATTGGCCATTCAATAGGCATAAATATTATTTAATAATTGTCCTACAATACGCCTTGGGTAGATAGGCCTTCCCAGTACACTCTTTCAATAGCCTGGGTTGGTCTTGATATGTGAAAGTAAGCATCAGAAGTACCACAACGGCAGTTTCTATTAACTGGTAAAACACTTCAGAATGAAAAGCATTATAGGAATAATGTGAGATATTATTATGGGGAACAAAACAATGGGGAATAAATAGCATTCACCTGCAGGGGATTAGTACCACTGACTTTATTGTATTCAACTCAATAACTTGCTTTTTGAGTTGGAGAGGTGGTGGGGGAGTGGGAAATTACCAGGTGCTTGGGGGAAAAAAAACCCTGCACCAAGCACTGACTAATGATTTCCGGGCTGAGAGTAGATGTCATTAATGACCCTTTTTATTCATGCAGAAGTTCCCAAAGAGGAGCGTAATGTTCCATTAGTAATAATTGAAAAACTCTTTCTTCGAGATTATGTCAAAACCTAAAGGCGATGCTTCTGCCAAAACATTTTGGTGACAAACCTGTGAAGTATTTGACAGAAGGTGCTACTGCAGTTGGAGAGGCTTCTTGAGGAGATTCTCGGAGAATCTGGAGGAAAGAGGCTAACCTGACACTGAGTGTCAGCATGAAATTTCTACCTAAGGCCCTGGTCTTGAAGAACCACGGGACTCCCTGTTTCCGATAGGCCGACCCTTGTTGTGGGCTCCAGACAGGCTTGACCAATATTGGTGGAAACATAAAATGGAGACACATTGGATAGGTAGGCCTTCCCACTATGTAATTTTAACTTTTATTTTTTCTGTAGGATGGGCATCTATATGAGCTCATGAGTGGGGGTGGAGAGGTGGGGATGAGAGAGAGAGAAATAACATGAGCTATGATATCGAGACCCAGTTTCAAGACCACCTGCCTTCCTGTGCCGACCTTAACTCTCCCATCTCTAGTGACATGTGGCTTGCCAAGTTCTATCTTGTTTTCATTGAAACTTTTCTTCCTGATACCCATTCATGTGTCCGAGTGCTCAATACACAGCACTCAGGGTAAAAGCTAATCTGAATGTTGCCCTGGAAGTCAGGCTAATTTAAAGAATGAAGGAATGAATGAGTGAATGAATGAATAAATAAATGTAAACGTTCACTCTGATCTAGACCTGCAGGCTCCACTATTCTGTTTTGCCTCTTTTGTTCTCTGTAGATATCTTCTTCATAGCAGGTATTTTACTGTATTGCTTAGTTTCGGAGTGCACAAGTAGTCTTTCTACTGGACTGCAAGTTCCTCAAGTCCTAGTACCCTAGCTTACCGAATTAATGACTTGGCTCTAATGACCGGTGTACACATGGGCAACTGGCATGACCTCTTTGTGCCTTCATTTCCTCATTTGAATTAGAATAAAAATAATGAATCATTTTATGTTGTAAGTATCCAAGGAGATAAATCTTACTAAAAATCTACTAACACAGTGGTTGGCAATCATAAATTTGCATTGTAAGAAGGAAGAGTAGATACTGGGTCTGAGATGGGAGGTTAAAAACTTCCAAGGAGTGAAATTATCTTGGGTTCTCCAGACTAGGGAATTACCAAGGCTGTCCCCAGATAACCTCTGGCCTCAATCCACTCTTCTGTCCTCCAGGACAGAGCTAGGATTTCAGCTAGGGGATTGGAAGAATCGTGGTAGCATTAGTAGAATTAAGAGACTTGGCATGAGGAACCAGTTTGGGGTGGTCAAATGGAATTAGTGTTATGCCATTTGAACAACATGGTTAGTGAGTTCTGCACACAAGTGTTATTAGAGAACATAGACATTCAGTGATTACCAAGCACCAATAAATGCCTCTAGGTGGTATGTTGTATAAAGATAGATCGGAGGGAGATTATTGCATTCTAAAAAATTAGCATTTTAGAGTAATTTCCTTGTAAACAAGGTCATTCTGAATCATTTACACTTACTATTTCAGTGTAGTGGTTTCATGGATTCTGAATTGTTCTTCAGATATATACATGTTGCTTCTGCTCTTTCGGCTTCAAGTGCATTTAGAAGTATTTCTGATGGGTGTGTAGGTTTGAACTGATCCACACAGTTTCCCTTGTGATGACTGGCATAGATTTATGTGATAGCTGATCAAAGTTAAGACAGCAGCGTGTGACCTTACAACAGAATTTTTTTTTTTTTTTGGTCCTATAAATTTAACTAGTTGACACTGAGGTTGAACCTGAAAATTTGCCTCAATGTAGTGCTAGCGTCTGACCAGCTACATTGGTATGGAGATCACAGTTGGGGACATAATTTGCAAAAAACCTAAACTTTTTCTTTATTTTCATTTTTTGAGGCGTGTTTGAATGTGTGTGTGTGTGTGTGTGTGTGTTTATTACAGCATGGATGGGGAAGACCAATCCAGCGTACCACTCATTTTTGTAAATACGACTTTCTTGGAACACAGGCATAGCTATTCATTTTTGTACTGTCTATGACAACACTTTCTCATGTATAAATATCTGCTCATAAAGGCAGAGTTGAATAGCTACAGAAGGAACTTATGACCCTCTATGCCTAAAAAATTTATTATCGAGCTCTTTACAAAGTTTATCAACCCCTAAACTAGAGAAAATTTAAACAAAAAACTTTGTTGCAGGTAGTTTTCTTATAGAATGAACTAAATTTTGGAATCAAGTTCCTCTAGCCTAGTATTTCAAGGTCAAATTCATTAGGGTAAAGATGTTAAACCAAACACATATTTTTGTAGAAAAAAATTGGACAGAGGGAATATGGGGAAATATATTGATGCTAAAAAAATTAGGATTTTTTGACTTAAAGCTGGAAGTTCAGATGTTTCTAAAAGCCAGTGTTTACTGAGATATTTTATATTTTTAGAATTCTCTGGCCAATGATGCTATTTTTAAAGTTCACTAATTTTTAAAATTTTTTATTTTATTTTTATTTTTATTTATTTTTATTTTTTATTATGTTATGTTAGTCACCATACAGTGTGTCATTAGTTTTTGATGTAGTGTTCCATGATACAATTGTTTGCATATAACAGCCAGTGCTCCGTGCAGTACATGCCCTCCTTAATACCTATCAAGTTCACTAATTTAAACAAAATTAAATGTTTGACTACTGATATTTGTATTTGAGAAAGGAGTTGTATCCACAATATGTAAAGAACTGTTATAATTCAATAATAGCAATGTAGATCATCTAAAAAATTGGGCCAATGACGTGAATAAAATTCTATAACCAACGATGCTATTTTTGAAGTTCGCTAATTTAAACAAAACCAAATGTTTGACTACTGATAATGTATTTGACAAAGGAGTTGTATCCACGATATATAAAGAACTGTTATAACTCAATAACAGTATAGATCATTTAAAAAATTGGGTCAATGATGTGAATAGATAGTTCACAAAAGAAGAGAAATGAATGGTCAATGAACTCATGAATATATACTCAACATAATTACTTATCAGGAAAATAAAAATTAAGGTGAGAGTGACCTACCAGCATGCACCCATTAGAATGGCGAAAATGAAACGAACTGACAATGTAGAAAGCTGGCAAAGATTTGAAGCAGATGGAGCTCTCGTGCAGTGCCATTGGGGATAGAAGTGGGGTAATCATTTTGAAACAGTGTGGACACATGTTTCTTATAAAGTTAAACATGCACTTATCCTATGACCCAGGTATTAATACAGTGGAATACTATTTAGCAAAATAGGATTGAACCCGATACCGAAAACATACATCAATCTAAAATCCATAATGCACTGTATATGATGGCAGGCGCAAGTGGGTACATACTCTAAGATTTTATTTATTGGGAAATCTAGAAAAGACAAATCTACTGTATAGTGACAGAACTCAGATCGATGGTTACCTTGAGTCAGAGACAGGAGACTTGCCTGGAAAAGGGCATGAGGGGACTGTGTGGGGAGATCATACTACTGTGTGTCTCAATTATGGTGGTGATTACACAGGTGTATAAATTTGTGGAGACTCATCAAAATGTTTATTTAAAACGGGTATCTTTTTGTATGTAAATTGTATCTTAAAGTCGACTTAAAAACTCAAGGGAGAGACAGAAGGAGAAGGAGGGGAGGAGGAGGAGAAGGAGCAGCAGACGACAGACCGATAGACAGAGATAGACACATAAACGAGACAGACAGTAAACAAGGGACGGGTGGGAAGAGAGAATGTTTCATTCATTGTATTTCCCAAAAGAGAGAAGGTGAACAAACTCAAAATGAACAGTTGACTCCACCACGCAGGACGCGGAAGTTGTGTTCTATTCCAAGCTGTGCAGAGCATAAATACTTATGTACCTTCTCTGGCCTTTCTGTTTTGTCTTGCATGCAACCCTTTGCTGTGGCTTCAGTGGTATGTACTCATCCAGTAAAACACAGTTTCCCATTTGCAGTGAGAAAAGGAGCCGGCATGCCTGGTGCATTAAGGAGCTGAGAGCAAGAGTAAGCAGCATGGGTCTTTAGTGACAGCGAGTGGAAAGTGAGGGTTGCCTTTGAAATCTTCTGCCTACCTTGTTTGGTGCTCCTTCTCCATGCCTCAGCTGATTGCTTCATCTCTCCTAAAGTGTCCTTTGGCTGGATTTTTTTTTTTAAAGATTATATTCATTTGAGAGAGAAAGAGAGAGAGAGAGAGAGAGCGCGTGAGCTGGGCAGGAGGAGGGCCAGAGAGGGAGAAACAGACAACCCTCTGAGCAGGGAGCCCGACTGGGGGCTCCATCCCAGGACCCTGGGATCATGACCTGAACCAAAGGCAGATACCCAACTGACTGAGCCACCCATGTGCCCCCAAAATGTTACTTTTTACAGAAATTACATAAATATGACTTTCTTAATCCAGAGCTGGGCCCCTTAGAGGCATTGAAGACTGGCCAGAGATAGACAGTGAGCCTTCCTACACCTACGGTTAGCCCCATTGAGGCACATGCTTCCCTCTGCTGACAAGGAAGGCTGTTGCCTAACCAGTATACATGTACAGTCTGAATGCTAGTAGGTAACAAGGAGTGGAAGGGAAATACGGTTGATTTTTTATGCCCTTCCTATTTCCTGTCTGAATGAGTCCCTAACATCTCCTTGTAAGTACTCAATACTCCTTTCCGTGTGTTCTTACAAATATTTCAAAACCATTTATGCTACATTACAGCACTTTGTGTTTTTAGTCCTAGCACGTGGGTCAGTCCTGCCTGCGTAACCCCAGCCAGCTTAGGTGGGGATAAATCGTTCCTCCTTTACATTCATGTAAGCCTCACTGGGCTCCAGGTATGGGCCATCTAGCAACATCAGCTGCTTCCCCAAAGCATCAGCAGGTGACTTGGAGCATGGATGTTCTCCTAAACTCTAGCAACACTGTCTTGTAATTTTGATGCCTTACAGTTGCTTCGCCTTTTCTATATTCCTTAGTCCCTGCCCACGGCCATGCCTTGCTCCTTGCTCTATCTTGTTACTTCTCTACCTCTCACCCTCCAATATATCTCCAACCACAGCCTCTTTTCCATCTGGTTTCTCAACTCACTCACACGATGATATATTCACTTTTTGATGTCAAGGCCTTCTACCCCTGAGCGGCTCCCTTTTCTCCAAATCTGAGTCACTTCAAGTCTTGACTCCTTTTCCAACCTGCACTGGCTCACACAGGACTGCATCCATGGTCTGTGGACCCCACCATTAGCTACCTTGCTCATTTATCTTTCCGACACACTCACGCAGCACAGACTGGATCAAGCCCACCATTTGCTTTGTCTCCTCCTACACGTCAATGACTCTGATGATTCCAGGAAATTACACACCTTATGTGAACGATGGCTTCTATAAATTAATGGTTCCTTTCTTGAATACATATTAATCGAATGCTTAGTAAGTACCAGACACTGTACTAGATTCTAAGTGCAGAAATGTAAACAAAATGGACGCCTAGGGTCTCTAACAGCGTGGATTGCAGAGAAGAGGGGAGACAGAGAATACATTGATGGCAAATGGTTTTATCCTGAGATGCAGTCCTTCCTGTATTCCATCGGATGAGCAGACTAGAAAGGCTGGTAGGAAGGCAGTGTTGTATCATGAAAAGAGCCTAAGCTTGAAGTCGGACCAAGATTTGAATCAAGAAGAAGGTTAAAGTTGAGGCAGCTAGAAAGCTGTTGCAGTCAACTGGCAGTAATGAGAACCTGAACTAGAATAGTGACAAGGACACTTGAGAAGCAGGAGGTTTTATCTGCTATCACTTGACACTTTAATTTAAGAGTGAATGGCCAAAAGCCAGAAACATTTTTTGACTATTAGAAATGCTATGTTTACAAGATGGCAGATTTTCAGATGAAAACAGAACATGTTCTTTAAAAATTTCTAGGACAACTGCTTAGAAAATCAAAGGCAGCTGAGAAAGTCCTGAGTCTCTGGTTTTTCAGAGAGTGGAACAATCTACCATTATATGGGAGATAACGGGTCCAGAGTTATAATTTAATTTATTACCATCTCAGCACAAACCACATATAACCTTCTTGAAGTGTGTCTGCAGAAACCTAGGAAACCCAGCAAAGGCTCCTTTCAGACAGCCTGGCGGTGCCTGTTGGCAGTTTGGGAGCACATCTCTTTCAAAAGGTCACCAAGGAAGGGACTGTGTCCAACTCTGTGTTCAATGCAGCACTGTCGGGGGGCCTCTGTGGGTGCTGGTTTCCCTATGTTGGCTGGAAAGCATAGTTAACGCCCCGCTGGGCACAGAGGGGAGTTGGATACTTCTGCACTGTCCCTTCTATCCCTCTTCACTCTCAAAAGGCTTTTTTTCGTCAAGGAAAATGCCTGGGAGAGAGGAGAATATATGATCGTTAGAGGCAGCCTGGGCTCTCATACTGGCTGCCAGGAGGTATGCATTTGAGGCCAGGCATAATGATATTTTTGGAAATGTCTGAGATTATAACAACTTGGTAAGATTTCTTATGTTAAATGTCTGGGTCATGTAGTCTGTCCAAACCATGCCCTTTTTCAATCTATGCTAAGCATGTCCCTCCTTCCTTCTCCCCTTCCTTCTTTCCTTCCTCCCTTCCTTCCTTCCTTCCTTCCTTCCTTCCTTCCTTCCTTCCTTCCCTTCTTCCTTCCCTCCCCCCCTCCCTCCCTTCCCTTCCTCCTTCCCTCCATTCCCTCCTTCCTTCCTTGCTTTCTTCCTCCTTCCTTCCTTCTTTGTTTATCTTCCCATTTACCTGTGAGTAATAAAAATAAGATTATTATAGCAGTTGGACACTTGCTTTAGACCAGAACTTTCTGGCAGAAAGAATTTGAAGTAGGCTAGAATCAATCATCAATTAGACAAACAACAACAAGTAAATCAAGTAAACACACATGCACACACACAACTACAAAAAAGTAGTAAAGGAGTTAAAAAAAAAAAAAAAGATTAACCCTCAAGGATGGGAAAAGGAAAAAGGAGATAACAGTAGATGGGAAAATTCAACACATTTTTGAAGAGAGTGGAGAAGAGGGTTACTTATCTTTGTGGAATGGATGAAGTTATAATTAAGTGCACATAGTTGTGAACATTGATGTGAAATGAGCCAATTCACTCTTGCAAATCCCTGAGGAGTTCAGCATTTGTGGCATACGTGGAACAGGAGGATGAGACAACAGACTGGAAGGGAGGTTGATTCAGTCTGTATACGGAGTCGCTGGATCTTCAAGTGTCCCCACCCCCCGTTCCATGAGCTAGAGGCTTCGGTGGTGTCGTCCTTCCTCTCCTGGCAGGACAGGGTTTAGACTGAGGAGAAATTGTATAAACCGGTCTCTGGGAAAGCAGTGGATAGAGTGGCGTGCAGAGCTGGGATGCAGGCTAAAACCACAGGGATTAAATGAGAATCGACACAGCAAGCTGTGACACACTTCGGTTCCCTTCTCATGCTCAGATCCCGGAATGTCAGGAACCAGAAATCTCTCCCTTGTCCTTTTTCTCTATCTGCCTCACCCTCACAGTAGAATGGAAGATTTGTCTCTGAAGAAAGGACATTCAGACATTGGGATTTGGTGGCTCTCAATGAATGACAACCTCAAGGTCCTATCATCTTCCAAAGAAACCTCTGAGAGAAAGCCCAGTCTTTGCACCCAGACCTGTGCTCACTCTTAAATATGAAAACTCAAACAGGCAGACAGTTGAGGAAAGCCTCCAAAATGGGAGAATTACTGAAATGAAAAGAAAAAAGGAACGTAGAGGAAACAGAGACATTGTGGATGGGAAAACAAAAAACCTTCAAGAACTATAATTAATGGCCCCAAAGAAATAAGAGAAAATAATGCTTCCAAGAAAAAAAAGACAAGCTTGCTACTGTAATGGACTACTCAGGAAAAATTTTTGGAAAAAGATAATAGAAATAAAAAAATGCAATGTTATAATTGGAGAATTGCTAGAAAGTAGAATAAGTCAAAGTGATGGAAAACTGGAGAGAAAAAGATAAGAAAATCAGATGTGTGCGGTGCGTGGCTGGCTCAGTCAGTGGAGTTGTGAGTTCGAGCCCCGTGTGGGGTGTGGAGATGACTTGGAAAGAAAATAAAATAAATGAAAATTAGATGAATGATCCAACACTGACTAATGGTATTTCTACGAAAAAAGTAGAGAAAATGGAGGGTAGTATTGCTGAAGAAATAATACAAGAAAATTTCCAAATGCTGAAGGACACGTGGTTCTAAATAGAAAAGGCTCTCAAAGTGTCCAGCACAATATAAAAATAACATAGAAAGACATCTCAACATGACATTTCAAAACAACAGAGATAAAAAGAAGATTCTAAACGCTGAGAGAGGACAGAGAGAGATGAAAGAGGGGGAAAGGGAAGTGTGCGTGTGGGGGGATCCAGGTTGCATACCAAAACCAAGAATCTGAATGTCTCAAGGGCAACCTTGTGTGTTAGAGGACACTGAGTGCTAAAAATTCTGAGGAGATTATTTGCAGACTAGAATTCGGTATCTGTTTAAACTACTAATGATTGAAGATGTACAAAAACATGTTCAGAAATATAAAAATTCAGGGGGCACCTGGGTGGCTCAGTCAGTTAAGCATCTGACTCTTGACCTCAGCTCAGGTCTCCATCTCACGGTCATGAGTTCAAGCCCCATGTTGGGCTCCATGCTGGGCGTGGAGTGGAGCCTACTTAAAAAAAAATAAAATAAAATTTCAAAAAGCATAAACTGGAATTCCAAGTAAAATTTGATTCATCCCCCACACTATACACTAACATGAATTCCAAATGAATAATAAATGTGCAAAACGAAACCATAGACATCTAAATGAAAACACAAAATTCCTTCATAATCTAGAAACAGTATTTTTTCCACTATGCTTCATTTTATAGCAGTAATGAGGGAAAAGTTTGACAAATTTAACTATATAAATAAACAAAAATAAAAAAAAACCCTCTACCAATTCATGACAGTAAGGGCTATAAGGTAAACAAAAACATAAAGGAAAAACTGGAAAATATTCACAAATTACAACACAAAGTAGTGCTACATAAAATGCTTAAAATAGAGGAACAGAAAGATGAAAACACAGTATAGAAAAATTGGACCAAAGATATGAATAAAAGGTTCACAGGAGGAAAAAGTCTTTAAATATTTTAAAATATGTTCAATCTGATTTACTGTAATAAGAGAGATGCAAAATAAAAAAACATTGAGATAGCACCCCTCACCTTTTAGGTGGATAAATTCCAAGGTTTTTTTTGTTTTGTTTTGTTTTTTTAAAGATTTTATTTATTTATTTGATAGAGGGAGACACAGTGAGAGAGGGTACACAAGTAGGGGGAGTAGGAGAGGGAAAAGCAGGCTTCTCGCCGAGCAGAGAGCCTGATGCGGGGTCGATCCCAGGACCCTGGGGTCATGACCTGAGCCGAAGGCAGACACTTAACGACTGAGCCACCCAGGCACCCCAAATTCCAAGGTTTTGATAACATACTGTATTGAATAGGCTACAGGGAAATAGGTATTTGAAAATGTTGGGTGGGAATACAAATTGGTACAAGTCTTATGGGGGGATTGTGCAAAATCTAACAAAATGACACATGCATTTTCACTTTGACCTGGTAAGGCCACTTCAAGAACGCAAAGATACACTGGCAAAAGTATGAAGACATTTGACGCAAGTATTCATTGCAGTCCTTGGTAGCAGATGAATACAAATGCCTGTCTTTTCTGCCTATCAGGAGAAAATGCCAAATGTCTGTCAATACAGGACTGGTTGAATAAACTATGATATATATAGATACTAAGCTATTAGACTTCTTGAAAAGGAACAAGGAAATATATATGCTACTGTGAATATATTGAAGAAAGGGAGGTTCACTGGAGTGTGTATAAAATTCTACTTTTTTCTGCCGTTGGCTCAGGTCATGATCCTGGAGTCCCAGGATTGAGCCCGGCATCAGGCTGCCCCCTCAGTGGAGAGTCTGTTTCTCCCTCTGACCCTCTACCCTCTTGTGCTCTCTCACTCTCTCTCTCAAATAAATAAATAAAATCTAGGAAAAAAACCCTCTTCCTTTAGCAAAAAATAAAAAAAAATTAAAAAAGGAGCAGTAGGAATGTATAATGTGTATAGACATTTTCCTTAAAAAAGGAAGTGAAGATGTACCAAAGTTTTAAATGTTTATCTATGAGTAGGAGGGGGGACATGGAGATGGAGGAGATATTCAGAATGCAGATAAGCTAAATGTGCATTTTACGCACTTCGGAACCCCATGAATATTTTAAAAAATTATGAAACAAAATCAAATCAAAATGAGAAAAAAAGCAATACCTAAAATTTAAAAGCAAACCGAAATAAATGAAGCTACGTGTATCAAGTTGGTGGGTTTACCATACGAGAAAAAATTTTTTCAAAGTCATAGTGATTTGAATATATCTTTCTAGTGTGACATGTTTTCAGGAAAAAAAAGAACTATAAACAAATCTTACATTAGAAATAATCACATTACTAGTGAAAATGTTGGCATTGTTATTCTGAAAAAAGCATTAGAGCAATCAGATAAAATTTTCATAGTAAAAGAGTACAAACATAAAGAATTAAAAAACAGCCCTCAGTTTGTTTTCTAGCTATATCCACTGATAAGGTCTAGAAATGGTGAACTCCCAGTGGCAGTGAGCACTTCTGGCCCCACACTGTGGCCTCTAACTACCATTTAGCACTAAAAGGAAGATGGGCTCATTGGGAAAATGGCGGATTCTGAGACTGGGGCAGGAAAGGTCCAGTGAGTCTGAACCATCTTCTGGAATTAGAAAGTAGCAAATTTTCTAAGGCCACTGCAAGACTAGTGACAAAAATCTCAGTTAACCCAACCAGAGTCAGAATAACTTAAACACTGAAAAAAAAAAAAATCCCCAGAGGATTAAAATATATCAAATATGTTAAAATTCATGAGTTCATTATGATATGAAAAAATAAAAATATCATTGCCATTTATGGAAGATGTTAGAGAAAAAATTCATTATTCTACAAAGTGATAAATAAAGGGAAAGTATCAAACATTTTTCTGAACTTTCCTGTACAAATACATGCTTTAACATAAGCATATAGCTGAAAAGAGGAAATTCTTTTTAGATTTCAAGCTAATAAATATATTAATATTGAGCCCTGTAGAAATCACCTTTTGCAATCCCTAATAAAATAGACAATGACCATCTACGGCTTCTAAAATTGGATTGTCAAGTTTGCAATTTTTGAGCCCACTGGTGAGCCTTAACATCACAAAAAGTGAGGCAGCCAGACATATTTAAACAAAACAAAACCACAAAAAACCCCCGAAACTGACTAAGTCTTTATTTCTAAGAACCTGGTGTTTTAAGAAATACAGGGTGCAGAGAAGCAAGTTCAACAGTATCACAGGGATATAATCAGCAAAAATCAGAATGTGGGGAATGGCAGAACAAATACACTTCCATGACTAAATAGCAAGGTACATAGGGAAGGAAAGTTAGAATATAAGACACTTTGAATCCTATCAACCAAATATGTGGAAACAAAATTTTTAAAAGGGCGTAAAACAAGTCATGATATCGGGAAAATTTACTCACTTATTTATTTATTTATTTATATTTTATTTATTTATTTGAGAGAGAGAGAGAAAGTGAGAGAGAGAGAACATGAGCGGGATGAGGGGCAGAGGGAAAGGCAGGCTCCCCTCTGAGTAGGGATCCCCATGTGGGACTTGATCCCAGGACCCTGGGATCATGACCTGAGCCAAAGGCAGATGCTTAACGGACTGAGCCACCCAGGCGCCCAGATATTGGGGAAACTTAAACAGTGGTAGCATATTTGGCAGTAAGGACTTGTTAGTTCTTTTAGGTGTGAAAATAAAACTGTGCTTATGTCTTCAAAAACCCCTTATCTTTTAGAAGCATTTCCAGTGGAAATAACAGAGGTGGGCCTGAAGTCCACCTATCTGTTTGTTTTGTCTCTGACACAGAAGAACGTGACCGCCCAACGTGTGTCAGTGCAGAAGTCAGGAACCTGTTAGTGCCCATACAAAATGTGCTTGTTGTCACAGACTCGTAGGGACTTTCATAAACTATGTACGAATAGACCTAAATCTGGTTTGAATCACTTTATATTTTTATGCTGTACCAGAGATACTGGGAGGTATCGATTTGGGAGATATTTAGTTTTTACTGATATCAAATGAGATAATATATGCAAAAGACGATCAAAATTGCAAAGCATGAAAATATAAATTCCTATAATTATGTGAAGTAATAGATACTCTATTTTACATTTATCTCTCTAAGGCTTTGAGCTACAGCTTCTTGTTCTAGTATTTTGAACTTTCAGACGTGATAGAAAGTTTGGGGGAGGCGCCTGGGTGGCTCAGGCGGTTACACCTACGACTCTTGGTTTCAGCTCAGGTCGTGATCTCAGGGTCATGAGATCGAGTCCAGTTTTAGGGCTTCATGCTCAGAGCAGAGTCTGCTTGAGATTCTTTCTGCTCTCCCCCTGCCCCTCTTGCTCATGCTCTCTCTTAAAATAAATAAATAAATCTTATAAAAAAAGAAAGAACGAAAGAACGAAAGAAAGGAAGAGTTTGGGTTTTAGATTTGGAGACATCCACTCACTTCTAATTCTAGTACGGGTATGTGGTGATTAGGGGAAACAGGCTATTTAAAAACTTTGAGTCCCAGTTTATTCACCTTTGAGCTAGACATAATTAAACCTATATCTGTGATCTTATTTCTTCACGGGAATCATATATGTCGGCCCCTGACACACAATACATGTCCAATACATGTTAGGCATCTCATCCAACCCTTTAATGATCAAATCCCTAGGTAATAATATACAAAAGAAATAATCAGAGTGTAGCCTTTATGTAATTTTAAAATTCCTAATTAGCATCTCCTGTATGTGTGAAGACTAGGTGGGTTATCTTCTCGTTATCTCTTGGAAAAGAAAGAGTTGCTTTATCTTTGATCCTCTAATTGCTCATATTATGACATGGTCTCTCAAGTAATTTTTTTTTCTAAACAACAAAGTATTTTTTTAAAAGAAGACAAATGATCCTGAAATCATTTCAATCAATGCTAGCTTGTGATGCTTAGAGGAATCATCCGATGAAATTGTTAATATAAAAGAAGGGCAAAGATATTAGTAATTTAGGGGCACCTGGGTGGCTCAGTGGGTTAAAGCTCTGCCTTCGGCTCGGGTCATGATCTCAGGGTCCTCGGATCGAGCCCCACATCGGGCTCGCTGCTCAGCAGGGAGCCTGCTTCCCCCCCGCCCCGCCTGCCTCTCTGCCTACTTATGATCTCTCTCCCTCTCTCTGTCAATTAAATAAATAAATAAATCTTAAAAAAAAGATATTAGTAATTTAGTCATTATTTCTGAAGGTATAATCTCACAACGGCAAGTGTTTGATGTCATTGGAAACAACTTTAAAAGGCAGTACTAATGAGTGGTTAAAGTTTTAGAGAGAATATATCATAAATTATAGTGTTCTAATGATCATAATTATAATTATAGGATGAATGAAATGATGGCTAGTCCCAAGCGCTGTGTGAGTGGGGACTTGTGAGTTGGAACATGATTTCCGGTCGGAGGATCATACGTGGCTTCAAAAGTTCCCCATCTCAGATGACTTCGGTGGCAATGAGAGGATGTGCTTTGTAAAACTGTGCCAGATGATTCAAAATGTGACTTTAATAATGAAAAAGTTATTCCTACTAGAGGTGCACACGAAGAGTTTAATTGTTTCATGAAATGTGAGTGAGAGCGGCATTATTTCTAAAATAACATTTTACTTTATTTAATCTGAGACTTTAAATATGTATGCATAACTAAATTAAGGAATGTTATTAAATATTATATGGGATACTAATGGCAGAGAATTGCTTTTTCATAATCATAGTGTAATTTAAATCTTTTCAGGCTGTCCTTCAATGATTACCACTTTCCATGCTCTCAGCCATTAAAATTTTCTAATTCCAGATTTGTTCTAATTCCTCAGTCTGCTTCCAGACGTGGAGCAGCTTGAAGGGCCTTGCATTTCCCAGTCCATCGACTGGCTCTGTTTTCTGGGTAAATGCTAAATGTGTTCTGCTTTCTGTTTTACAATACCCTTTTGGATAACACTCATCATTTTGTTGACCTTTGCGGCCACAGCACATTGGGCTGATGTCCTCGGCAGTCTACAATAAATTCTCGAATCCATTTCTTAGACCGCAACCAAGAGTCTGCAGTCTCTTGTCTCTGGTTTGGATAATTTCTACCTAATTGTATTGCCTTTCACTGTGTTTGCGTGCCATGAAGTTCACCCACGGTATCAGTGTCAACCCACCCGGAATCCGGCACCTATTTAATCCAATCCCTTTGTTTTATGTGCAAAAATACGAAAAGTAAGTCCAGAGAGGTTAAATGATTGACGCATAGTCACAGCTGCTTGGTGGAAGAGTTGGGGCTGGTGCTCATCTCCTTCTTCTCAGTCCATGGAGGGTTCCTGACATCACACTTTCAGGGATTTGCTTAGCAAAAGGAAATTGTTGGCCTCGGGTCCAAGGTGGGATTTTCCCAGGAGGCCATAGGAACTCTGTCGAGGATGGTTGGAAGAAGGGAAGGAGGGCAAGTGATAGATGAAACCCACGCACAGGCCCAGCATCTTAGGGGAATTCTGCATCCGCTTAAGGTTTATTCCCTCTACGTTTCCAAAAATGGCATTTACAAAAATGAAAAGCAAGTGATTCCTATCCAAAGTTCAGTTTATCAGCCCTGGGAACCTGGGCATGTCAATGAAACACTGAGCTTCACTTTACTTTCCTTATTTCTAAAATGGCAAACCAGGGCACTTGGGTGGCTCAGTTGATTAAGCACCTGCCTTCAGCTCAAGTCATGATCTGAGGGTCCTGGGATCGAGCCCTGCATCAGGCTCCCGGCTGGGGAGGGGAGCCTACTTCTCCCTCTCCCACTCCCCCTGCTTGTGTTCCCTCTCTCACTGTGTCGCTCTCTGTCAAATAAATAAATAAAATCTTTAAAAAAAAAAAATCGGCAAACCAGGAATCCCTTCCAACCTGTTGATGAGAACAAGGCAAAAGAAGCCATACAGGTGAGCGAACAGATTCGCATGGTATTTCCTGCAGGAATACCAGCAGCTCTGATGGCCACTCTCCCCTCTCCACACCTCTGCCTCGGAAGGGATGTGATTCAAGTAACTCCGTATCGCTGGGGCACGTCACAGCCTGCTTTCTGCGGGGAGGGGCCCCTCCAAGAGAGGACCTCGTACGTTTCTCTGGACTCGTCTTCTCTGGGGCTGGGTGTGCAGAGAATACATTCTGAAGGGGAGAGGATTACCGTGTCCCCCTTGATGTTTCTGTATGCAAGTGGGGAGATTGATTTCAGCTTGTCATTAGGCATCGGGGAGAAGCATTGGGTGCCTCTCTGTTCGGTCGTGGGAAGCAATAACCCCAGAGACAACGTGTGCCTGGGAATGGCCGCCAACTCCTGGTGGAGCCAGTTCCCATTCAGGGAACCCTTTCTGAGTAAATCAGGGGAGATAGTCATTCATTCATTCATTCATTCATTCATTCATTCATTCACTCCCTCCCTCCCTCACTCGCTCCCTCACTCATGGATTCAAGCACTTTTTAATGCCCCCTGTCTTGCAGAAACTAGTGCCAGCTTGTGGGAATACAACAGTGTGATCCAGTCTCTATTTTCAAAGAGCTTCTCTAGGATGTGAGGGCAATCTGGCTGTGACATCTGTCACTGCCTGGATCGCCAGGGTTGATTCGGCAGATCTGGCTGGCTAGGTGGCTGTCCCCTTCCTCCCTCCCTCACCGCTCCTTCTGCGTCCCTCCCAAAGCTGCTGCACACTTGGTCGAAGAGGACGACCTTCCCTGGTACAGGAGGACTGCTCTTTGGTCAAGGGTATATGTGTAGCTGTGCTCTCCTACCCAAACCTCTAAGCAGGCTCAAAAGGAGCCCCTCTAAATGGCAGCAGAGAGTTAGCAGTTAACAGTATGGGTTCTGGGTTCAAATCCTGCTGCACCTCTGACTGATTGGTGACATTGGGCAAGTCTGAAGACCTCTGTCTCCAGTTTCCTTGTCCGTAAAATGGGGATGACAAGAGATGCTGCTTATGGAGGGACTATGAGGGTAAAATGAGTTCATATTTGCAAAATGCCTAGAACAATGCCTAGTACCTAATACCTAGTAAATGTGAAAGAAGTTTTAAGTAAATGAGTTAATAAATATTTAGTAAGTCAGAGGAGAAGACATATAAGCACATAAGGAAGTGACGGGGTTTCAACGCCTTTCACTCTTTCTTCTTCCCCATCTAGCTGCTCAGTCTCCTCCCTCACGTCCGTGTTCCTCCCCCTGGGGGAGATGTCCTAATATAAGGATTTCTCAGGCAGTGCTGGGAGAGGTATCCATGTGAGCAGGCTGGAAATGTATTGTCTCTTTTCTACTCCATTTCTGAACGTATTATGTCTGCTCTGCTCGAATGCAGGGCATGAGGGATGTCCGGGATAGGATGGAGGTAGGTTTGTGTATGTGCAGTGAGTGGGAGTGACAGAAAAGGAGTGAGAAGGGGAAAATGAATATGAGCTCTCCAGGTACCACAAAGTGGGCTGAGGGGTAGCCTGAGAAAAAGAGTAAAGAGTGGCACCTTTGCATCACCTCCTGGGCCCCCAGACGTTCTGTGCTCAGGGCCACCTTATGGCACAACACCGAGGTCCATGACGAAATGGCGCCCCCTGGAGTTGTACAAGCTATGGTTCGTGTGTGATGAACTAATGGTGAGCGGGCTTCTTGCTGCCTGTGGACTCCGCTCAGATGCCTTTATCGGGTAGAGGGGTAGATTACAATTTTACTATCATGTGAGAGGGGTTATAATAGACATGGAAGGTGCTGTAGGGACACAACGGGGAAAAAACCTAAGTTGGTCTGAATGAATTTGTGAGCGTTTCCAAAAGAGGTGATAGCCCGACTCCAGAATGAGGACGAGCTGCCATTAGACACTCAGCATTCATCAAACCCTGTCCTTGGCCCAGAAGGGCGTCGAGCAGTGCCAGAGAGGAGGAACTTAACAACCTTGTCATGGAAATGTGATTTCTATAAAGAATCACTGGTCTATAATAAAGAGAGGTCCTAATAAAGGGTTAGAGATAGACACGAGTCACGCGGAAGCGGTGTTACGTCAGTTCTGTGTGTGTTCAGAAGGCATACCACAACCCAACTGAGATAACGGGAAGAGAAAACCTGCTCAATGCAAGGAAAGCTGTTTAATGGTCAGAAGCCATTCAGACACAGGATGATCGGCCTGCGGTAGGAGCGAGCCCCTCCCTCGCCAGTGTGTGTAATTGAAGGCAGGGAGCTTGTATGTGTGTGGGGGGAGGCTGTTAGTATAATGCTAACTATGGAAAAAAGTAAATCTCTAATGTCAGGTTCTTAACACAATTTAAGATTCTTTCCTGTTCGTGTAGAGTCCCTGTGAGCGTTCCCGTTGGCAGGTAACTTTCCTCCTGGTGGTGATTCAGGGCACCTGCTGTCTTTGGCTTCACCACCACCTCGAGCTTCAGTGTCCTCTGAGTCACGGAAGAGACGGCGAAGAGGGAGTAAGGAGAACTTCTCCTTACCCACCTGGGCCCAGAAGTGACGTACATCACTTTTCCTCACATTATACTGGTGATAGGTGGTCATTTGATTCCTCCTGGATACATGACTGGGGAATGCGGTCCCAGTTAGGAGCCACGTCCCAGTTACAGATGTGCACCATGGAAAGGAGAGCCCAGTTCTGATGGACAGCTGGCGATCACTGCGTTAGAACTGACGCCTCGGATGAGAAGCTCACGGGATAACCGTTAAGGTCCCTCAGAACTTTGAAGTCTATGGTTCTGTTAGGTCCTGATCCCATCTCTAGTTGCACTTGTGTTTGGGGGCTGGTCACTTATCCTCTTTGAGCTCAGTTCTTTTGCCTGTGAAATGAGATAATTCCATTTCGGTTCACAAGGACTCAGGATCCTTGTGAGATGCAGATGAAATAATCTGTGTGAACGTGTTTCCTAAATTTGAATGTGCTCTAAAGATACAAGGCATTAGTTTTAGACAGTTGATTCAAAGTTAGCCTTGACTTAGGCTTAGAGTTGAGCTTTGGTATTTCTTCCTTGTGTCCTTGAAAGATTATTATAATGCTCTGATACAGGAACATTTTGTATGACTTAGGTTTCTATAGTTCTGTTTTTCATTTTGAATGATTCTGAAGTAGTCTTCTAACTCCAGAAAGAAGAACCGTGGAAACTGTACCAACCAGAAGCTCTTTGCCTGTCATATAATTGCATCTATCCCTTCAATATCGGGTACTTGGTCGGGCACAGAAATAAGGGCTATTAGTTTTGGACAACACTTTGAGGTTAACATGGGGAATGTATGGATGCGGAAGTGTATGAGGTTTATTGACCGACAAACGGAAGATGTAGCTATTGTTACTTTTACCCCACTATTATAGTGGAACTTAGGTAAATAGAATGTAGGGGAATGGATGTTCTAGTTGGACCTTCTATTTAACTGGGATATGCCATGCACAACATTCTGAATCTTCAAAGTGGAAACCTAAGAGGAAACAGAGAAAATTACCCACTCCATTCTCTCAGTTAACAGATCAGGAACCAGGCCCAGAGTGTCACTGAAGATTACCAGCTTCCGGTGGCCTTGCACTAATGGTGATGAAAGAGGTACATTTTGATCTAGGGTCTCGAAAATTTAATGCAGCTCTTCTCAATATACCATAGTACTTATTTGCCCAATCGTTTGACATTTATAGTGTTTTGGAGTAGCTACAGATATAAAAGGCACAGACTGGGCAGAGTGTACACATGTTGCAGATATTCTAGAAGTTTCCTCTTTTGGGCAACTCTCTTATATATAGTTGTTTTCTGCCATTTGATGATTTTTTACTCATTTCTCCATCACTGAGGATTCTGGAAAGCTGCATTCTGGTTTGTTGATGTGTTAATGGTATCCTTAGTAGTCGTGATACCAGTAAGCTTCGTGTCCCACTCTGAAGGTATGGATTAGGTTGTAGCAGGATAATGGAACTGGAAATAACAAAGCACTGGGATGATAAGCCCCATAAAATAGAGAGATAAGCAGATGGTGATAGATAGAGAGACAGGAAGAATTAGAATTTGTCTGGGACTCTGGAGTTCTCACCATGCCCCTTACGTTCTATATTTAACGTCGGATGGCAGAACAAGGTTGCTAAGAGTAAGAAGCTGGAGCCTGGCCAATCCATGGCATCAAAGCCATGCACTCTGCAACCCCACATCTCCAGGCTGTTCGTGTAAGGACGATGGATGACAGCGGAATTCCAAAGAAATTACTTTGCCCTGAGCTGAGAGGACAACCATCAACAAATCTTCTCCAGGAGGTCAGAGGAAGCTCTCCAAGGCCGCATCCGTGTATACAGAAGTGGCGGGACACGGTTGCCCCAATACTGTGGATAAAAAGTACAGGTCAGGGTGGAAGTAGTCACAGTTGGGGGTTAGAGGGTTCTGGGGGCTGGGTTGTGTATGCACATGCATGTGTGTGTGTTCATGGACGTGTGTGTACCCATGAGTCTATGGGAGTGTAGGCATCTAAGAGAGGCACATAGCACTTTTGTGCCCAGTGTTGTGTGTACGTGTCTTGATCTTATCCCCAATTTTTTTTTTTTTTTTGATTTATCACGAAACAGTGCTGGTGGTCAAAAGTAGTTTTCTGTGTGGCAAATGGAGCATACCTACCCAGCTGTGCTGGCTTCTGCGACATCTGATGGCAGCCACACGAGAGACCCCGAGCCTGAGCCACCTAGCCGAGCCCTTCGCGGTTCTTGACCCACAGAAACCATTAGATGTTATAAAGTGTTGTTTTCTGTTTTAAGCTACCAAGGTTGGCGTGATGTGTTATGCAGCAAGAGAGTCCAAATACATTTCCTTAGAGACTTGTTCTTGAATATATTTAATAATCATTCATTTTGCTCTACTGAGTTAATTTATTTCTGTGATCGCGAATATGTTCTTTTTACAAATTTTTTTTAAAGATTTTATTTGTTTATTTGTTAGAGAGAGAGAGAGAGCACAAGCAGGGGGAGGGGGAGAAGCAGACGCCTCCGCTGAACAGAGAGCCAGATGCGGGACTCGATACCAGGACCCTGGGATCATGAGCTGAGCTGAAGGCAGAGGCTTAACCGACTTAGCCACCTAGGCATCCCATTGAAAATGTTCTTTTTAACCTCGAGCCTCAAGTTTCACATATCAGACTAGATAAGGTCCAAGGGAAAATGGGCGTGGTTTCCTGCGGCCTCTGCCGTTGCTGCGTCATTGCTCTGCGCCAGTAAGTTTTCCAACTATGCAGAACAGACACATCCCGCGTGATACTCTTGCTAGATCCTCAGCCTAGTTTGCACGTGTGGATAATTATAACTCCACCATCTATTCTCCACGTAACAGCCGGTGATGCTTGAAACACAAAACCAGACTCGTGATACCACCAGCTCGAAACTCTCCAGTGACTTCCATCCCTCTCAGGGGCAAATCCTACTGCTTTTCTATGATCTGGAAGTCTCACACTGTTTGGCTTCCACTTATCCCTCTTCCACTAACTTCTGCCACATCTTCCCTTCACTTAACTCTATCCTCATTAGCCCTCTTCCTAATTCCCGCACAAACTTAGTGTCCCACATCAAGGCTTGAGCATTTGCGGTGTCCTCTGTTTCATGCTCTTGCTCCTGCTGTTGGCGCAACTTACTCTTTACTCCTTTCAAGTTTCTGCTTCAATGTCTCTTCCTCTGAGTGGCCTTCTCTTCCCATCTTATCTGGAGTGGCCCGTACCACCCTGATACTCTCTTTGATGCTCTCTGAACTTCCTCTGCTTGATTGTTTTCCATAACACTCATTACGAAGTGAAATTATGTTGTGTATATAACAGGCTGTATGATGAAAGTTGTCCTGTCATCTTGGATTTATCTGAGGTTGCAAAGGGGAAAGCAAGAGGTGTTAATTGCTTATACACTTTAAGAAAAAGTGTCAGAACTTCTGTGTATATCTGCGAGAGGGGACTTTAAAACTGTCCAGCAGCCCTTACCCCTTCACCCCTCTCAAGGGCAGGTAAGTAGAGGTGAGATGATGAGAGGAAGGACCCCTGTAAAGAGGATCACCAGTGGCTGTGCTGTGCATTGACTCCCTCTCTCTGGGGGAAGGAGAAGTTCCCCTTTAACATAAGCCAACTACACAGTCTACAAGAAAATTGCTCAGCAAATGTGACCTCTGTCCCTGGATTTTGGTGGGAGTGGGAGATTGGTGGATACAGGGACTGGTGCCAGATTCCTTCCTGTCTAGACCCGAAGGTGGGATTCCAAGAGCCTGGCTGGAGCCATCAGGCAGGGCCACGGGGAGAGCAAGCTTCATTCACTAACAATAGTACTCACACCTTTCAGCAGATCAGGTTAGCCTGAATAATGTAACTAGCTTTTAATCTTCTTGAGCAAGCTCTTACCCAAGGTGGTTTCCTGCTAGCCGAAGGCACCCATAGAAAGGCTAGAGGGGTAATGTTGACTATCACTGGAGGGATTTGTACATTAGGAAGGGTAAGTGGGTGAGTGGGATCTGAAGTAGTCATGAGTTAGGAGGTCACTGGATTGAGAAGCAAGACTCTTGCCAGGAAATGCTCCTGAGAGAGGTCCTTAGTGAGACGAGATCGTTGAAGGGCCTCTAAGGTGCCCCCAAGAAAAAGGGCCAGACTGCAGTTCTATTGAACTCACCTGTCCTGCCCCTTAACTGTTCCCCCTCCCTCTCCGCCCTCTCTCTCCCTCCTCTCTCTCCACCTGCCTTGAAGGAATCCGAGACAGCAAAATCAGGAGTGAAGAGGACTAAAGAGACAGGAATGCATTTCTCAGCCCAAGATAGAGGACACACTCAAACCCCAAAATCAATGAGAACAATATTTGATATTAATTTGGATTAATCTTTAAAATTTCTGAGAATGAGACAGTTCAATAAGACCTGGAAATGATGAGACACGCTTCACTAGGTGCCCTAGATTTCACCCAGGGTCAGAAAGAAAGCTTCAGCATGGCGTATTTAAATGCGATCATGATGATTAAAAATAAAATAAAGATTCTGCTTCACGCTCCACTGGATTCAGGTGGTTAGGTAAACTTGTTACACACACACACACACACACACACACACACTTATTTATTAAGCATTTTCTGTCCCTTAGACCAGAAGGTGAACTCCATGAGGGCAAGGCCTTTGTCTAACTGTTCACTGTTGTATCCCAGGCTTTAGAAGACTTGGAGCTGCTCGATAATTTTTTTCCTTGAAAAATGAATTCTAGAGGATTATAATAACTATTTTTATCTGGAAATTATACTAGAGACTATACTATACTCTAGAGATGTTCGGACTCCGACTCCCATAGAAAACATATCCCTGTAGAGTCTGATGAACTGGCTGGAGAGAAATATTGGGGTAGAAACTATAAAGTTCTGGTACAAATGCACTTCCCGGCTGTGTGTGTGTCTGATGGGGGCACTTAACTGCTTTGAACCTCATTTTCCTTGTCTGTGGAATACGGATTCCATCACTTATCTGACCAGGTCATGGTGAGGATTATATCCAAAATGTATGCTCAGTTTCTGGTTCATTGTGCCTCCTAACTGTTCATTCTCCCCTCCTGCAGAAAGAATATTGCCTTGTTAGTCCCTGCTAAGGTTTTTCTGGTAGACAGAGCCATTGAACTTTTGAATTCAGAGGGGTGACTGATTTGCAGCAGGAGCAGTGTTTTCTCTGGGAGTTCTCTGGCCTCAGAGGTGATGGATGGGCACCTCTCAGGCATAGTTCCTTGATCAATAAGCCATAAAGTCTCAAATTATTTTGTTAGATCCATTGATCAAATCCATTGAATTTGTCCCAACTCTTTTATTGTTAAGGCAAGGACTGGCAATGTTCGGTTTCTCTCTTTGCTACATTCTTCCTTCCATTTGGCTCCAGGGTAGTGTGCAGCAGTGTGAGAAGGGTGGAAGTGGGGAGTGAAGTTACTGCTCCCACACAGTGCAAGAAAAAGCCTTCTTTTGGTTGTGCATTTCAGAATGAAGCAATGTGGGTTCTTTCTTTCGTCTTTGAAAGGGTTCCTCAATATATGGGCTTGGGAGCACCTTTGCTGTTCTTGTACACATTCATTCACTCATTCATCTATACAATCATTTGACAAATATTTAATATGTGCCAGCTACTGTGGATGGGTTATATATTTGCATGGCTATTTGTTTTTTTCTTTAAGGACCTGCAGGGCTCAGATTCCCGGGAAGCTGCAAGATTTGCTAGGTACATGACACATGGCATTTCCCCAATTTTTATTGTTGGATGAGTGGATTGAACTGCTTCCGGAGTAATTGGCTAGGCGGAGCTTTTATTCACTCATTTAACAAACATTTACTGAGTATTTCCTAATGCCTAACTTTCTAAGTGCTCTTGGCGATTGAAGAAATATATGGAATCCTCAGCACATGTTCAGTACACAGTCCTGATAACTGGTAGATATTATCATTATTGTCTCTTGAGAGATTTGAATTAAGGCAAGGTAATGTCACTTCCTATATATTGGTTGATTTATTTTAGAAAATCCTATTGCTGCGAATCTTTGACTCCTATACAATAAATGGAATGATTCAATTAAATATATTCTTAGTATCTTACTTGACTCCTTCTTCCTACTCTGTCCCCTCAACACATGGAGAATTATTTTTATTTAGTTCAAGAAGAATATCACCATCATAGAATTACCCAGCCCTCAGGGATCCTAAAAAGGAAAGGTGTAATCAAGTCTTATCTTAGTGAGTAAAGCACACTCATCCTTAGAAATAACAACATTTAGCTCCCTGTACAAGGCCAGCTGCCTCAGGGAGCTAAACATCTTCCCCCCCCCCCCCAAATGAGGGGTTTATTCACTTTCCTTAAAAGTGAATCCAATATTTAGTAATTAGTTTATTTGTGGTGTTTAGAGAGTAATTTTCCATAGGAGACTTCCAACAAAGAACTAAAATTGCATGTACTTTTTAATATTTTATGTTAAAAATTAAAAAAAAACCCTGAAACTTCTTTTGGTGTTATCGTTCCTCCTTTTTATCTCCCCTTTCCTTCTTTGCTCATTCCACCTCAACCAACACAAATAATTTTCAGATGCCTTCTCTCTCTATAGCACTGTGCTACCTGTGTCTTCTCCAGGCTTTTGCTCATGACCTTCCTTTTACTTGCATGCATTCCCTGCCTTCTCTAATCCAGGAGTCCCACAAGGATTCGGTTCCAGTTTAGGGGTCTTTCTGATGAACTTCCATATCTCCCTGGGCTTACTCATTAATACACAATTCACTCTGGATGGTTAGTACATTTATGCCAGTTTGTTTCCCCATTAAACCCTGTTGCTTGAGGGTGGGGACACTGGCTTGTAATTCTGGTGTCCCACACAGTTTCTGACATTTGGTAGTCGCTCATCAAATATCTGTAGAATGGATGTATGACTGAATGAATAAATGAGTACTTGCTGTGATGAGCAGTACAAAGAGAAGTAAAGCATGAGGTACTTACTTCCTGCTTGGGGAAATGAGGTACTTACTTTCATGAAAAGAAGAAAACCACACATAAGAATCTTAGCAATATTTTACTCCAAGACCTGGTGCGTTTTAATTGTAAAATTACGGATGAATAAGCCAAATGCTCTTGTTTCACAGAAGAGAGGGTATATGGGAGTTGAGATGGTGACCGGCTTCATAGAGGAGATGGCATTTAGGAGGAGTCTTAAAGGATACATCAGGGTTAAATAGAATCATAGAAATCTGATAATTGGCACTGAAGGTAATGAATTACATAAATTCGAGTTGTCCAGTTTTAATTTCACTAAAATTGTATCCCACGCTGGAAAAGGTATTAGGAGGTATTGCTATGGATACACAATGGCCGTGAATGGAGCACGTTGAGTAACATTTTCTATTCCATGGGTCCTATTAGATTTACTGTCAATATTTATAAGAAAATGAATGGTGTCTACAGACATATAGATTTCGAATTATGTAAGATTCATTTGGAAAAAGTCCCCGAAATCCCCATGTTTTATGACTTTTTTCAACGTGCTAAATGTAGGCAAGAAAGCAAAACTTTCTATACATTTATGTGCTTTGTGTTAAGAAGTTCCGCAGATTTTCATAGATTGCATGAAAGGCTGTGATTTGGGAAATTTATAGAGGCAAAGAAGGGTTCAAAGCTGCAAACCTATGAAAAGTGAGCAGTGGATAACCGAGAGAATAAGTTATGAGGGACGACATCATTATGGGGTCAGAAATTGTAGACTTATTGTTAAATGAGGCATGGGACTCTGTCGTTGCCAAATTTTAAGTTAATTGCTGGCACCTCTCTTTGTGCATTTGATCAGACGTGAGAGGGAGAAATTCTTCTTGCCCTTCACCAACTGTCAACAAGCCAAATGAAATATGTGTCTAGAGAGTGGATGTAAACCTTTTTCAGTGAGAGGAGAACGTGATGCAATGATTTAGGCATGTGGAAAACATACCTCTTTCCCCACTGTACTTATTTTTTATATTAAATTAATGTACTGATGATGTGCTCGAAAGGGTACACTTGGACCATCTTCGTGAGATTTTCTTCAACTTGACACAAAAGCAGTCCATGATCATCTCTGACTTGCCTGTACATGGATCTTCCCGTTTGTGAATTATCTGTGACACGTTTTCCAACTCGGATGGCCTAACTAACCCTGTTGCCTGGCAAATCTTAGGACTATTCCTTCCTGCTCAGGAAATGAAGAAATCATTTGAATATGAACCCAAACAAAAATGCAAGTGTGCAAGTCAGTGCCTTGCAGACATAAGAAACTATAATGTGGCATGTTTTCAAAGCCCTCTAGCAGAATGAATGGATTCTTTTATATTCCTATAGCCATTTTTACCAACTTCTATTATAACATTTATCACATTTTATTATGGTTTTTTCATTTGTCTGTCTGATCCCCTAGGCCTATGGGAGCCAATTGTAAAGGGAGCTGTTAAATTCATTTTTCTTCTCTTGGCCCCCAATTCTATGTCTGCTGGTCAATAACTTTTTTGGTGAATTAATTAATGAATTAAAGTACAAATGCGTGAATAAATAAGGTTTTTGCATGATGGAAGCCAATATATGGCTTCTGTTAGGATATGGAGAATTGACTATAAATAACATTTTACAGCATTTAAAGCTGTAAGTAGTCTTAGAGAACATCAGTACAATATGTTTTTAAGCTTTTTTTTCTTTAAGTGAAAGAATTATGATTTTAGTCAAGAATTACTTTGGATTTTATAAAGTATGAGGAAGTGTAAAACTGACCTTGGTGAAGAAGAGATGTGCAGGCCAGCATCCCATCCCCTTGGCCACTCCACTGGCCAGACCAGAGCTCTGTCCCCAACATGGCACCTCACGTCTCTGTGGAGAGCAGCATGGGAACAACATTGCTGGTATGGACTTAGGGAGTTCCCTATGAAGCAGCATTTACGGAAGTCCCTCAAGGTTACTCTCGAAGCGAAGAGTAGAACTCAGGTCTCCTGAATGACCACTGCTTTTTCACCTATATCGTGTTTCTACCTCATCATTATTTCTGGGGTTGCTTCAGATCCTCCACACTCCTGCTCCCCTTTAACGAGACAAAGGAAAGATGGCAGGCTGTTACATCAATTAGTCTAAAAGGGGCAGACGCATGGGATTTAACTGCTGTCATCTGAAGTGCTCTCCTGGCTTCTCTTCTAGCAGACAGTTACCCTGAGTGGGGGACCCTGCGGCGTGGCTGAGAGCTTATTGGACAGGATGCTTTGCGAGGCCCACACATGATTTCTTAACCTGAACATGCATTAACTCTCCCATGGGCCAGAGTGGTTCAACCAGTCTGGTCTATGTGGTCAAGGGGCATTGGTGTAAGAAAAAGAACAGAAATCCATAGAGAATCCAAAAACTTGAGAGCAGCTTGGCATCTCTAGCTCCTCATTTCTCTTCTAGACTTTCACCTGGGCCTTCTAAAAGGTAGCCAAAACGATGGTCTTATCTCATCGGGTAGAGATGCAAACAATCATTATGAGAATGAGGACGGTAATGATGAGGATAACAATGCTGACAAGTTGCAAGTGTGTGTTTGAGTTAGAATATGAAACGCTGTGTCCTGTGGCATCCTTAAAGCAATCCTGTGTGATAAGAGAGCAAGCATATGACAAAGTGATGAAACTGGACATGAATGCTAAAAGGACTTATCCAAGTCGACACCGTAAGTGGCAGAAATGGGAACAAACTCAGGGCTCTTGCCTCTGTACATATAACCATGATAGGACAGTCTTTTGGCTGCAGGAAAACAGCTAGTGGCTTCCAAGTAATTCTCATATTAGTCTCTGCAACACTAAGGTGGTTAATCCTTCCTCTCTTCTTCCTACTCTGTCCATCACTTCTTCACTGTCTCAGCAAGGATTCCATCGGGGGAGCTGAACACCATGAATGTGACACACAAATGTGGAAACAAGTGGGGAAGTCAAGGTTCAATAGAGGAAATAGAAGGTCAGAGAGAGGTGGCCAAGCAGCCCTCGGGCCACTGAGCAGGCTCAAGCCTGGAGGGAAATCTGAAGCTGGACACATCAAGGTGCCCCAAGGGGACCACGGAAGGGGCTGGCATAGACGTGTCCCAAAGGATGTCGGTTTGTCATGGCCACTGCCCCCATGAGTTCATAGCAAAGCGTCTGGTGGGGCTGGGGTGGCTGCTGGTCACACGCATACACTTTCAGAAAGAAATGCTGGTACACGAAGGGCTGGGCAGGAAGATTGGGTCCCGTCAGCACTTCTGCGTCTGCCTCTCATTACCTCCACCCAACGAAAACCTCAGCGAAGTAGGGCGGTTGTTCCACTTCCGCTTCCTCCCCAAACTCATGCAACTTCACTTTTGCCAACTCCAGCCCAGAACTGTACAGAAAAGGAGATATTGAGATATGTGGTACCTTGGCATAAAGAAACTGGCAATAGAACAATCCAGCATACGCCTCCTCACTTTTTTGGTAACAAAATTTTGTGCAAGATATGCATTCTACCCAGAGTCAACTCCTGAAACCTTAAAACTTCTAGAAAAAAACATGAGGATATCTTTGTGACATCAGGGTAGGCAAATATTTCTTAGAGAAGACTCAGAAAGCAATAACTGTAAAGGGAAAATTGAAAACTTAGAAATTGTCAAAATTTTAACTTCTCGGGGCGCCTGGGTGGCTCAGTGGGTTAAAGCCTCTGCCTTCGGCTCAGGTCATGATCTCAGGGTCCTGGGATCGAGCCCTGCATCGGGCTCTCTGCTCAGCAGGGAGCCTGCTTCCCCTCTCTCTCTGTCTTCCTCTCAGCCTGCTTGTGATTTCTCTCCTCTCTGTCAAATAAATAAATAAAATCTTAAAAAAATTTTTTTTAACTTCTCAAAAGAAAACACTGTACGAATGAGTGCATAAACACAATACAGTATAATGTACTACATGTGAAAAAAAATAATAGGGAAGCAATAGACTGGGAGAAAATATTCTCAAAACATGTATCTGTGACAAAGGACTTTATCCAGAACTCCTGTAAAACAACAAAAAAAGACAACTCGATGAAACATGGGCAACACACATAAATGGGCAAGCCACAAAGGAAGACATACAAGTGACCAACAGGCACATGAAAAAGTGCTCAATATTTTTAGCCATTAGGGAGATGCAAATTAAAACCACAATGAGAGGTGCTTGGGTAGCTCAGTGGGTTGAGCGTCTGCCTTCAACTTAGGTCATATTCCCCAGATCCCAGGATTGAGCCCTGCGTCGGGCTCCCTGCTAAGCTAGGAGTCTGTTTGTCCCTCTCTCTCTGCCCTCCCTCCTATTTGGGCTCTCTCTCAAATAAATTTATAAATAAATAAATAATCTTAAAAATATAAAATCATAAAGAGATGCCATAGTTAAAATTACAGAGACTAAGAAAATCAAACTATGGTGAGTATTTGGAACAACTGAAGTTCTAATGCATTGTTGCTGGAATGGAAAATAGTATAGTTACTTTGGCCATGAGGTTAAAAGCTTTGTATGAAGTTAAACATGTGCCTATCCTGTGAGCTAGAAATTGTACTTCTAGACACTTAGCAAAAGAAATGAAAACATATGCACAGAAAGACTTGTATGGGAATGATCATAGTAGCTTTGCTCATAGGAGCCCTAAATTGGAACCCATCCTAATGACCATCAGTAGGAGAATGGATACATAGACCATGGTATAGTCATCCATTGGAATACTACTTAGTAATAAAAAGGAACAGATTACTGGTACCACAACATCGATGAAGTTCAAAAAGATTATGGAGAATGGAAAAAGCCAGATATAAAAGAGTGTATACTGAATGATTCCATTTATATGAAATTCTAGAACAGATAAAAGTAATCTGTGGTGAAAGAATTCTGAAGAGTGGCTGCCTTGGGGGGCTAGGGTTTGGTGGGGATTGACCAGGAAGGAATAAGAGGAAGCTCTCTGGGGTGTTGGAAAGACCTTATTTGGATAGGGTGTAGAAGCTCGAGTTTGTGCATTTATCAAACTCATTAAACTCTGAAACTTATGAACTGTACATATTAACACATGTTTATTATGCTTTGAGGGAAAAAATTTAAAACGTGAAAGCAATCTATGCTTTGTTTGCACACCTACATAATATGAATGCATTTCTGACCCTGCTACTATTTCTTGTGTTCTGCCGTTATTCCAAATTTTAGAATCACAGACTCTGGCCTTGGAATACATGAGCTTAAAACCCAGATTCATCATTTTTAGCTAAGTGATTACAGCAAAGTCATTTACCCTCTTTGAGGCTCAGTGTTCTTTTTTTGTTTCAAAGATTTTTTTTATTTATTGGACAGAGAGAGAGAAATCACAAGTAGGCAGAGGGAGAGAGGGAAGCAGGCTCCCCGCTGAGCAGAGAGCTAGATGCAGGGCTCGATCCCAGGACCCTGAGATCGTGACTCGAGCCGAAGGCAGAGGCTTAACCCACTGAGCCACCCAGGCGCCCCTGAGACTCAGTATTCTTGTCTGTAGAATGGAGGTAGGGATATTATCCCCGTTGCAGGATTCTTGTAGGGATTAACTGAGATAATGTGTATAAAGAGCTTATCACAGAGCTTAGGACCACACTGTCCAGTACTGTAGCTATGAACTACATGTGTTTTTATTTTTATTTTTATTTTTTTTTACATGTGTTTTTAAAAATTCAAATGGATTCAAATCAGATAAAATTACAAATTCAGTTACTCAATTGCATTAACCACATTTCAGGTGCTCCACAGCCACATGGGTTAGATACAGAATATTCCCATCATCAAAGAAAATTCTATTTGGATAGTGCTGTTATAGTTCAGTAGGTGCTAACTAAATATTAACTGTTATTACTATTAAGAGAAAAACACTTCCCTCAAAGATTTCACTTTTTATTGGAGAAATGAGACAATTAAAAAGCTAGAAAATGGGTTGATTAAGTACTATACCTGACTCATGGGAAGAGGGAGAAATACTTAAAGCCAAGTGAGCATCGTCACTAGGCGTGGCCACTGAAATGAGTCCTAGGTTGACTGTGGGCTCATCAGGACACATACGGATGAGAAGGACAACGCTCAAGCAAATTCTAGGACTACTGAGCGTATGCAGGCATGCTGACCATTACCCTTTTCTGGGACAGAATCCTTGAAGAGACCAAGTAGACTGTGATGGGATGGTGGAATAGTAGAGGAGGGGTGGAAAGCTGTCTAAGCAGAGACGTTGTACAAGACAAAGCAGACAAAAGAAGAAAGGAGACTAGTTAGCGGTTCAGTTTCTCATAACCAATAGACTTTGTAACAGTGGCTTGGGGTGGAATGACAGCACTCAAGGCTAAAGAGGTAGGCAGGGCATAAATGAAGAAGGATCATTTATGCTGTGCTAATGCATGATTTGAAAAAAGTATTTAATAAACTATTTGAGTATGTAATATATTCCTGTAGTCCAACAATCAAAAAGTACAGAGAGAAACATAGTGAAAGGTACACAAACATTATAGATAACCTACAAATGGTTTTTTGAGTATCCTTCCAAAGTTTATTTTATCACATATAAACAAATAAAAATGTGTTTGTGTGTGTGTTATCAATACAAGTGGGTTCTGTACTCTGCATTTTGCCTTTTGTCACGTACAATGGAGCTCTTTCCATATAGAGAAATATGAAACTATTCTAATATTTTCCTTTTACCTCTTCCTTTCTTCTTTTAAAAAAAACCAGCTGCATAGAATTCCATTCTGTGGGTGTAGGAGAGTTTATATAATCAGTCTCCTATTAAAGGATATTTATGTTTCTAATTTTTTGCTACTGCAAAAAATGTTGCAACCAACTTTGTATATGAATAATTTCTCAAGTGTGAGTGTGTATCTTATAGAATAAGTTTTTAGAAATGGAATTGCAGGTCTGTGGGTTTACAGTTTGGGGGGAGATTGCCACATTGCTCTCTACAGTTTCTTCTGATTTATGCTTCTAATGCCTATGCTTGCAAATACGTGTTCTGTACAGGTTCTCCAGGAGAGATTATTGTGAAACTTGGTGTGTGTGTGTGTGTGTGTGTGTGTGTGTGTGTGTGTGTGTCTGACAAGCGAATCCATGTAGTTTTCCTATGCATTTCTCTTATGCACATTTGCTGTCCTTTCCTGAGAAACATCTGTTCATATCCTTTGCCCACTTTTTTTTTTTATCGTTAAGCATTTGGATTTGAACTTTATTTTCTATCTCCTGGCAGTAGTCTTTGAAGGAGTGCTGATGTGATCAGATTTGCATTTGAGAAAGTTATCTTTAGCAGAGGGCTTGAGAGAGTGCGCCGAAGCAGGAGAGACAGGAGATAAGAACACTAAAAAGAGTATAATTCATGTTAAAAGTTCAATGAGACATGCTAAGGGCTAGAAACTAGTGCACTTGAAATGGAAAGAAGGAAACTAATTTCTGAGATAATTGAAAGGCAGAACAAAGCAGACTGGATTGGTGGATTGCTAGGGGTAAAAGGGAGGAGGAAGAGTCGTGGAAGATATTCAGGCTTCTGATTTGAAGGACTGAGTGGCGGGTCATGACTAGCAGGGCTGGGATGAGAGTAAATTCTAGAAGGAAGCTGTGAAGTGTCTGGAGAATGTCTTTTCAGTTTGTAATGTTCAGAATTTTAGGAGAGAGGCCAAGAGCAGAGCTGAAGATGTGAAATATATATGTGATCTTATTAATCTGAGGTCCTTATAGGACCACTCGCTGTAAATGGGGGAAGGGGGGGCAGAAGTGTCTGCGTGTGGTGCAGATTTTTGTAACTGCTTTAACAAGTGGGTAAGATTCAGTTATAATTAGCATATTCTTTGTCTGAATGCAAATGTTCTTTCTAAATCTCCTCATTCTTAACTAGGCTAACACTTCTCTTGTTTCCACCAGTAATTTGCTTGGCAAATCCTTTCTGTACTATTACAGGCAAAATCCAATTCCTGATGTCCTATGAAATACTCGATTGCCAAGCTGACTCGTCCAAAGCGGCGATGTTTGTGGCTCTGACTAGGAGGACCCTCCCAGATCCTGCTGGGCTCCAGGGACCCCTCACCCCCCATCCCCCAAGTATTTTCTGACTTTCTGATGATCACACTGTTCTAGGTGACACTGGCTGAGTTTAACACACCCAGGGGGTGTCTCTTTAGTGGATAGCATGTCTTACTCAGCTTTGTGTTGCCACAACAGAGGGCCTAGCACATAGTAGGTGCTCAAGAAGTGAGCGTTGGAGGAAGACAATCTTGAAGGAGGTGCTTAGCGAATGTCAGACGTTATGAGCGAGCTGCTTTTCCTTCCGTTTTTCTCACCCTGTTTTACAGTTGACAGAACCCTCCCACTTCTCACTCACCAGTGAGTCTTCTGACCCCACTCTACAAAATAATCAGGGTCCGTTTGCTCTGTATGCTGGGAGTGGGAGAGAATCGTGAACAAAGATAAATTCTACCATCACCAGGCTGCATTTCAAGTGCTTCCGCTGTCACGGAATATAGAGCAAACTTAGACACGACCCCGCTGAATTTGCCCAAACATCGTGCCCCACACACCTTTTCCTAAACTCACAAACTCAGAAGGAATCTGACAAATGGAGGAGCGGGGTGTGCTGTCGGTGGGAGGAGGTGAGGAACACATCCTAACTGCCTGGCACTTTCCCCCGCTTGTTATTTTACTACTGAGATGGCGTAGTCTCCACAAATTACTTCCCCAACGTTTACCTTCAACCTCCAGTCCACCTGGATCTACCAGTCTCTCTCTCCATCTCCAGGTTTTCATTTTTCTGTTCGCTTTCCATTTCATTTGTGTTGCGGTATAGCACCCGTGTACAGAAATGCCCGGCTCAGGAGTGTGTATAGCTTAATGAATTTCCACCATGCGAACACACCCACGTGAACCCCAACAAAGATCCAGAAATAGAACACCACCGGACCTCCATTCTTTCTGCAGCTCCTTCTTCTACTGCCCCCTCCTGGTCACTACCCCTTTGTCTCTCCAAAAGTCACCACAGCCGATATCTTGATTCTAACACCGTAGGTTTTGCCTTGGAAAGGTTATATAAGTAGAACTGTGTCTTTCATGTCTGGTTTCTTTTGCTGGAGATTATACGTGTGAAATTCATCCATGTTGCTGCAGTTATGAGTGGTTCATTAATTTCATTGCTATATGCTATTATATTATAGGAATATACCACAATGTATCCATTCTTCGGATGATAGACATTTGAGTTGTTTGGACTTCTTGGCTGCTATGAATTGTGCTTCTGTGTAGATTCTTGTCTGTGTTATTGTTTATGGTACCCCTTTCCCTTGAACTTCCCTCCTCTCGGCTCTACCCTAAAACTCCTTAATTCCTAATTCAGATTTACCTAATTACTCTGGCTGTAAATGAGCTTTCTCAACTCCCCAAAGCTTCCCCCTTCCCACTCTCTTAAAGTACATCTCATATATCACCAAATGGTTCTTTATATTAAAACCATTTATACGTGTGAATTATTTCTGCTATTAAGTTATGAGATTATAAGCTTCTTAGGGCAGAAAGTGTCTCATTCTTCTTGTTATTTCTAAGTACAGTATCTGGCTTATAGTAGAAATTCAATAAAGTTTCAGTTAGTGAATGAATAGATAACTTAGGAAAATTTTTTTTCCAATGCATGATACTGCTTCAATCTGATTGAACATGCTTCATTTTGATGACAGGCTGATAAGCAATAAGATCTCTGGTCAAACAGTTAAAATATAGATCCCCCCCCCCCCCCAATTCAACTATAAGCTTCGTATGGTCAATTCTTAAAAATATCTAAAAAATAATTTTTAAAAATCAGAATATGGTACTCTTAAATGGAAAATCTATAAATAATCTCATAATGCCACTCTGTGTAGATCCTTGGCCATATTGTTAAAAAAAAAATACTGCTGTAGTTGGTATCCTTTCAGCAAATAATTATTTTGTACTTACTATGTGCCAGGTGTCATGCCAGACCCACAATATGCTCTCTATTTACTTCACTTATTAGCAGAAAGGGGTCAGAACATTCTTATTAGGGGGCTATTTTGAATTCTTCATTATGTCCATGATTTAGCTTTGAGCAGTTTCTTCCAGACAAAGAAGCTCAGGACATACTACACAGAATTAATTAAAATCAAGAGGCCAAGAGATAGAAAAAGAAGAGGAAATGTTGGTGTTTAGGGAATGTTAATCACTCACCAGTCTCTGTTTTGGCTTCTAAGCAATTAAGAGCAGACAAGAAGCCAAATAAAGATTGCAATATTAGCTTTTAAATTGGTTAGACTGGATCTGTGAATGTGACAGAACCTTCTGCGTTTTGCTCCAAAACGAGTGCACCCACCCCACTCACAGCAGACAAATTAGAGATAAAGGGTGAGCAATCCAGCCACTGAGAGCTAACCACTCAGGATTCAGAAGCATAGAAAAGCTCACTGAAGGACAGTTGGTTTTGAGGGAGAAAGAGCAAGATAGAGTAGTGCCAGCGTTCTATTTTAATTATTTATTTTTACGTATTCATTTTTTTGCTCTTGGCCTCAGGCACTTCCCAACCTCAATGATCTGATAATCATGTTGATGAGCAAGTAGGGAATGAGAAGAAGGATGAAAATATTCACTCATGCATTTCTCCCTTCCAGAGGGTGGAGGAAGAGATGCCCCATCCTCTTTATAGGACCCTGAGGGGAGGCAAAGAGAGAAGGCAAGGAAGAGAGGTCAAAGGTAAGACTGGGAAAAAGCATGAGATGGAGAAAAAGATGGGAGCATTTCCCTCTTCCCCACACCCCCAAAAATGTCAAAATTAAAACAGTCGAGAAATGCAGAACCGTAAAGGAGATTTTTAGTGTGAAGCGAAGGCCAAATTTTGAGAGACAGGGGATTTATTTGTAGGTGATAGGAGATCCCTATCAGCACACTGTTTTGGTGGATCTCTACAGCCTAGGAAAGGTGAATTGAGAATGTCAGTGTTCCTGAAAGAGTTGCACAACGCGCACGCACCAAGCCTTGATGGAAGGGCACTGGGAAGAAAGGGGGACTCTGCTCAGGTTTCCTGTGGACAATGGCTGATGGAGCGGACCTGCCTCAGACTCCAAGTGTCATTGTTTGTTTCGTTCTCTTTTTTTAGTGCAGAAAAATGTAGCAATCAATGATATCTTGAGATAAAGAGTTGGCAATATCTAATTGGAGCTGTGTTGCTGAGAGAAAAATTTCTTTGAGGAAAGAAGATCTGTTGTGTTTTCTTTTCCCTCTTTTCAATCCCCCAATACTGCACCCTCTACCTTCAGTAAAATTTTATCTATCTTGTGCTTGTTTTTAAAATTTATTAAATAGGTTGGATTATTCTTCTAATATTTTAATTTTAATTACTAGATTCCAAAAATGATCTGAATTATGAATCTCAAGTGTTTACCCATGCGCTGAGAAATGCAAGGGAAAAACGCATGAAGCCTAGAGAATCTGCATGAGTCACCCTCAGGAGTGGGATCTCAGGACGGGACCCATTTCCCACCCATACCTCCAAACACTGTGTTAGAGCCAAAGATGGGCTCTATGGTCTTTTTACCTGATGTCTGGTCTTTTATAAGCTTCCTCCTAATACCAAATCTTATAGCAATGCCTTAGTCTTAATTCTGCCTTGATATTCACACTCCCTGGAACATTTTCATGGACAGTTCAATTTTTATAGGGCCATTTAGCATGAAGAAGAGGGGGACCTGTACCTCCTCAATTCAGAAAGACAAATCAATATGGAAAGAGGTAACGCTAGAGAGCAGAGCCAAAAATGATTTAGCAACCGTTATTAATGAAGGGATAGCCATTCATGGAGAACTACAGTCATCCACAACCCTAAGAAGTGGGTAGACCCATGAGTGAGTTTTAACTACCACTGGTTATTGGAGCACTGGCAAAAATTCTCCAGTGTGCTCGATGCCCTAAGTTCAGTAAAATCTCGATTTCTGAAGAAACTCTTGATTTCCTAAGCACACCTATGTAAAATAACATCATCAAAGCATTTATTTTAAATGAAAAGAGGAATAAAGCGAGATATGGTATTAAAGGCATTTACGTATGGAAAACGCAAGCTGTACTGATTATTGGTTAGACTATAAAAAGTTGACATATGAAATACGAATGCGATGAAGGCACTTAGAGTTCACAAAGTCCCCTCATGTAGGTGATCTCACTTGTGGTTTATGACAATCCTGTGAGAGATGCAGGGCAGGGATTGCTATCAGATTTTTCTTTTTTCTCTTTTCTTCTTGCTATCAGATTTTTCTAGTTGAGAATAGAGGTTCATTCAGTGGCACTCAGTGCCTTGCTTAAGGTCACGTGACTTACCTGGAGCGTAGTTATGACAACGGGCTTTGGTTCCCCACTCCAAAGTTCTCTGAGGCATAAAAGTGTGGGCCAAGAGTCTCGGCTCTGGCTTCCAGGCTCCGGGCAAGACTCTACCCAAGTCTACCTAGATGTTGTCTAATATCTTCATTGATCCTACATTAGAGACTTTTGGGAAGGGAATTCGACACAATGTTAAGTGCAGTTGTTTTTGTCTTTGGTGCAAATGTCCGTCCGTTCTCATATCTAACAGCTATTTTTTTGTTTTCTGCTGCAATTTACAATCAATTTCTCTCATTTTGCCTTGATACACAAGGTAGTTTTGGTTATACTCCATTTTGGTTTCTAAAAGATACTTGATTCTATTTCAAACATTATTCCTAATTCTTGAATTATGTAGCTCCCATACCTTGCTTCTTCTCCAAATTCTCTACATGCTTCATCCTCAAATAGATCTTATAATGATCGTACAAGTAAAACCCCACTGTGACCAATAGCAGCAATAGCATACAATAGACGCATTTAAAAATGGTTCATTGACTTGGGGGGTTAAGATAGTGGACAGGGAGTTTGTTCCTTCTTTGAGCAGATTATTATTAATTTTAAATTTTTTAAAAGATTTAATTAATTTATTTATTTGACTGAGAAAGAGAGAGCAGCAGAGGGAGAGGGAAAAGCAGACTCCCCGCCGAGCAGGGAACCCAATGCAGGGCTTGATCCCAGGACCCCGGGATCATGACCTGAGCCAAAGGCAGACTCTTAACCGACTGAACCACCCAGGCACTCATCTTTGAGCAAATTATTTAAGCTTTTTTACCCTCCTCTCCTTCCTCTAAGAAATGAAGATAACTATGCGTATGCTGTTGGCCTTGTCTAGTGATGAAAAGCAAGAGTAGTCAAGCACGAACCGCTTTGTAAATTGTAAGGAGCTCTAAAAATGAAAAGTTTCTGTCTAATATAATGAAATCCTTGCATATCTGGGTGAAAAGATGCTTTTTTTGAGATTCTAGGTTAGAGAACGCTTTCCTAAAGTTTTTGTGGCTGATGAGAAGCAGCAAGGTGGAGGGGAGAAAGCCTGAGCTGTGGGTCAGACAGACCAGTGGGACTCTAGCCCCGTCACTTCCTATCTGCGGGGCTTTGGAGACGTCTCTGCACCTAGAATGTCAGGATGCTGTCTCAGGACCGTTGTGAGGAGTAAATGCATATATATGGCACTGAATAAGAGGTGGCTCTAGCTATCATCCTGTTTTGTGTATATTTTGGACCCTGGTTTTCCTTTAATATAATTGTGCAAGTGGTGCTACTGTAGGTCACAACAGATTCCTTACAAGAGAAATTCTGTATAACATGCCACTTCTGGGCCTCGGCCTTAAGATGATGGAATGCTTCCTCTATGGTCCCTCTTTCTTTTCCCTTTTTTTTTTTTTTTAAATATTTATTTATTTATTTGAGAGAGAGAGAGAGAGAGACTGAGAGACAGCGTGAATGCAAGGGGAGGGACAAAGGAGGAGGGAAAGAATCCTCAAGCAGACTCCTCACTGAGTGTGGAACCAGACTCGGGGCTTGATCCCGGGATTTTGACCGAACCTAAAGACTTAAACTAAAACCAAGGGCTGGATGCCTAACCAACTGAGCCACCCAGGTGCCCCTGTGTTCCCTCTTTCTAACCTGAGATTTTAAACCTACTTCATTTACACAGAGGAGAACAATACCCAGGTGTAATAGAATAGAAGGAACCTCTGCTCCATGAGTGGGTAGGTGGGATGTAGCTGTTCATCGAGCTGGGATGCTCACCTCTGTGGTTCTGTAAGATACATTAATTTCTTTCCACATGTTTGTTGTATCTCTTTGTTACAGAAACTTAGGCTTACTCCAAAGCAGAGGAAGTTGTCTTACCATGTTAAAATTAGAATGAAGATGCTTTATTGAGACAACATTTTTATATGTAGTAAACTTTTTCGGAAACCTGTTAAATAATAGTGAGTAAGTGGTTTATAAGATTTTAATGTTTTAAAAATGTTTTATTGGTGACTTTTAGCATTTTTAAAACATGCGTATACAGTCATTATTCTAAAAGCTAGACGTAGGGCTTTCTTAACGTAGAAAATTGTTCTGGACAAAGTTGTAATAAAAACATAATAATGATAAAAACACAATAAATAAAAATATAATGATGATTATGATTCAATCCCGTATTTCCCTGGATTTTGTTTTTCGGAACATGGAGCATTCACAAGTATTCTTTGGATGCTGTTGTCAACGCCCTGAATTGTGTATTATGATCCGTCTTGCTTAGAAGAAGGCAGTGGGGCTGAACGCTGGGTAGCCTGCCCAGAGCAGCACAGTCTATACGTGGTGGGGCTGAAACTCAGGTTTCACACCACAAGATTCTACTGGCAGGGCAATAACCATCTTCGTTCTGAAAGCTTGTGTAAGAGAGACTCGAATCTCAGGACTTCATGATTTCTTACATTATTTCCCATTAAAAATTGGCCTAGCCTCTGAGTTACTTTTTCCAAGTTAGCTGTGTACTGGGGGTGGGGCAGGGGGGAAGGTCAAGTTTTAGTGATCAGAAAATTGGCACATTTTCTTTGAATCAATCCATTCAATTATTCCATAAATATCTATCAGATACCCATTAATTAGGAGAAAAAGATGAATCAGACACTTTCCCTCTCTGTTTTATTTGGGGAGTTTCTATATCTCAGTGCCTTCCGCAGGATAGATGGTCAATGAATATTTGGGACATAAATCATGGAGAGGCAAACAGGGTGTGCGGGTGGTATAGATGGCTTGCTGTGTAGACCCCATGGGTGAAAATTCCCACATATTATCTCCTTTCATTTACATATCAATTCTATGAAAAGGAACCTGTTATTCAAACTGTACAAATGAAAAGGCTGATGTTCAGAAGGGTGACTTCTGAGTTACACAGCTACTAAATGATGGAGTCAAGATTTGAATCCAATCCTGCTGCCAGAGTGGAACGATGGGCCCTCCACTTCCCTGGCGAGGCCATCCCAAAGCCAAGAGTTGAAATGTCCTTTCCCGTAAAGGCAAAACAAGGCTGTTCTTTCTTCTAATCACTGCTCTGTAAATTATATTCTTAGACTGCAACAAAACGTCCAGATTCATTTCCTGTAGGGCACCTATCCTTCTCACCATGCTTGCTAATCAAAGAGACACTATTGTGAAATTAACTGGGCCCTGTTAGCGGTCTCTTCCTCTGATCCTGCTAGTGCTCCTCTCCACTTCTCCATTTTCCAAGGCTGGGCTCGTCTTGTTTTTATAACAGCCTCTATTATACACGACTGGATGTATGGGCAGAGGACATATGTAGCAAGCCAGCTCAGAGTGTGGCTTAGAATTCAGATTCTCTCTCCTGCAGCCAAGGTCGTTTTGAACCTTCGCTCCTTATTTCAACCATTTTTACCAGGCGCTCTCAGTTCTAACTAGCTAAAGCACCCCCCCCATATATATTTTACAACAGTTTTATTGAGGTATAATTCACATACCATAAAATTCACCCTTTTAAAGTGTGTAATTCAGTGATTTTGAGTATATTCAGGCAGTTGTGAAGCCATTACTACTACTAACTTTACGTATTCATCAATCCAAGTAGAAACTATATTTATTAGCAGTCACACATTCTTTTCTTCTCTGTATCCCTACCTAATCCTCCCCCCAACCAGTAGTCCACTGATGTCACTGTGGAATGATATAACTTGTGGTCCTTGGTGCTTTGGTGACTAGCTTCTTTGACTCTGCATGTTTTCAAGGTTCACTCATGTCATACCATGAATCAGCACTTCCTTCCTTTCTATGTCCAAATAATACTAGATTGCATGGACATACCACAGGTTTTGTTTATCCATTCATCAGGTGATGGACATTTGGATTGTTTTCATTTTTGGGTTATTATGCATAATGCTGCTATAAACATCTGTGTATAAGTTTTTATATGAGTGAGTGTTTTCATTTCTCTTGGGTGGATGTCTAAAATGTAGATATTACCTATTATCTGTATATTAGGAGTGTGATGCTGGGTCATCCGGTAACTCTTAGGTTTAACATTTTGAGGCACTGCCAAACTGTTTCCAAAATGGCTTCATGCTACCAGCAATGTCTGAGGGCTCCAAAAAAATGTTGATATATTCTGGAGGACACTTGTTATTGTCTGTTCGGTTTGGTTTGGTTTGGTTTTAGTCATCTTACGGGGTGTGAAGTGGTACCTCATTATGGGTTTGAATTACATTTCCTAGTGACTAATGATGTTAGTCATTATTTCATGTTCTTACTGGCCATTTATTTATCTTCTTTGGAGAAATGTCTGTTCGAATCCTGTGCTCAATTTTCAATGAGGTTATTTGTCTTTATATTATTCTGTTGTAAAGATTCTTTATATATTTTGAAAATAAATACCTTACCTGGATATAAGTCGCTTATATGATATATTAGTATTTGTAAGTATTGTCTCCTGTTCTATGGATTGCCTTTTCTCTTAACAATATCCTTGAAAGCACACATTTAAATTTAATATAATTGTTGATAGAGTTGGGTTTGTGTCATTTGCTATTTTGTTTCTCTTTTCTCTCTGTTCTTTGTTTCTATTATATTCCTTCCCTGCTTCGTTTGAATTAATTGAATATTTATGTGATTTCATTTATTTCTTTTATTGCCTTATTATCTATACTTCTTTGTTTTTGTTTGTAGTTGTTGCTCTGTTATTTACAACACCATCTTTAACTCATCATACTCTAATTTTAAACATTATTATACCAGGTAACAGATAATGCAAAAACTTCACAGTATTGCCTCATTTTCCCACTGATTATTTTGTGCCGTTGTTTTCATAGTTTTCACTTCTGCATATGTGATAAACTCAAATACACTATTTTTGTTTTAAATAATCAATTGTTATTTGGAAAAAAATGAAACTCTTTTCAGTGTTTTATATTTACTCACACTTTTCCCAGGTTTTGCACTCCTTATTTCTCTTTGAGTGAGTTTCTATCTAGTATCATTTTCTTTCAAAATTTTATTTAACATTCTTGTAGTGCTAGTCTGAAGTGAAGAATTCTCTCAGATTTGTTTGTCTGAAAAGCTGTTTATTTTCCTGCCATTTCTGAATGCTTTTTCACTAGGTATAGAATTTTAACAGAGTTTTTGTTGTTGGTTTTTGTTTGTTTGTTTGTTTTTGCCTTTCATACTTTAAATATGTCATTTTATTGTCTTTTGGTTTGCATTTTTTTCTAATTGGAAATTAGTAGTAATTCTTGCTTTTGCTACCCTATACATTATGTTTTTTCCTTCTGGCTATTTTAAGATTTTCTCTTCATCATTGGTTTTCAGTCATTTGATTATCATATGTCTTTTTTTAAGTTTTTATTTTTATTTATTTAAGTAATCTCTACACCTAATGTAGGGCTTGAACTTATGACCCTGAGATTAAGAGTTGCATGCTCCCCCAGGCTGAGCCAGCCAGGTGCCCACATATTCAACTTTCTGAAGCTTTTTTTTCCCCTTTGCAGAGTAGGTCTAAGAGTAGTAGCCTTTACTTAGGACTAATGCAGACCTAAAATTAAGGCATGGTCTTTCATGTATATCTTCTATTTCAGGTATTCTCTCTATCTAGTTGCAATGCAAACTCCCAAACTGGTATGAATTATGGGAATTTTTCAACTTATATTTGTCCCGTAGGTGTTCTTTGTGATGGAGTTTTATGGAGTTTCATCCTGTACATAAACAACTTAGTATTCTGCTGAAGACTTAAGGTGACTTAAGGAGATTTCAGGATCTCTCTCTTTGTGTCTCTCTTTCTCTGTCTCTGTAGCTCCCTCTTCTCAACTACTCTATCTGCAATTTCTTTCCTCCTTCTTTCCTTTACTCCTTCCTCCCTTTCTTCCCTTCCCTTCCCTTCTCTTTCAGCAGGCTTCACACCCAGTGTGGAGCCCAATGCAGGAATTGAACTCACCACCCTGAAATCAAGACCTGAGCTGAGATCAAGAGTCAGACACTTAACCCGCTGAGCCACCCAGGCACCCCTCTATCCACAATTTCTATCTCTCTCAGGCTCTCTGAATTCTAATTTGTGTCTTTCCAACTCATTAAGATCACTATTTTGATGGTTAGACCCTCTTATTTGTGCATTACCTGGAAAACATGTATTACAAGATAATATGTGCACGCCGAGAGGAGAATCTTATATTTACTGTGTAATGACTCTATCGCATACTCTGTCATTTAAAATATTAATTATTACCATAATCATAAGTAATAATTATCCCTTTTTAAATATGAAGAAACTAAGAGTTGAATAATTTAGACAACTTGAAAGCAAATTCATACATTTATTCACTAAATGTTACATTTACTGAGTATCTACTAAGTGTCAGCCTTCTGGAGGCAGCTATTATGTATTAATGAACCAAACAAGCATGGGTCCTTCTTGTAAAGGGTTTTTGGACTGGCGGGAAGCCTGCTAAGAAATAAACAAGCATACAGGAGGTGTATATGTAGATATTATACTAAGCCATGAAAGAGACAAAGATGCCGTTGAGTAATTCTGATGGGGGCCTCAAAGGAAAGGTGGGGACCTAAATGGACAAGGTGGAAAATATGGTTGATGTTTGAAGCACTTAAGGAGACCAAAAGGAGACTAATGAGCTAGCCATGTGTGAAGAGTAGAGAAAAATATTTCTGGCAGAGGCTGTATTAGTCTTTGAGGGAAGAACCTGTGTATTCAAGGAAGTGAAAAGGGACAAAAAGGCTGGGGACTACGGGATGAGGGGAGAGTGACCTCAACTGAAGATAGGGAGGGGCACCTGGGTGGCAAGTCGGTTGAGTGTCTGGCCCTTGATGATGGCTCAGGTCACAATCTCAGGGTTATGAGACAGAGCTGCATGTCAGGTTCCACGCTGAACATGGAACATGTTTAAAATTCTTCCCCTCTCCCTCTCCTTCACACCGCCCCCCTCACCCTGCTGACGTGTTCACTCTCTCTCTCTCTCAAAAAAAAAATGAATAAATAAAAAATAGTCAACTGAGGATAGAGAGTTGAGTAGAAGTCTGATTATGCAAGGTTTATAAGGAGTAGAAAGTTCGGTAAATTATTTGGAAAATGTAAATGTGAGTTATATTTTCCTTAGCTTATCTACTGTGTGGGACATAGCATTTAGGGGGACAAGAGTCATAGACTATATTAGTAACTTAAGTAGGGGATTTTAGGAGCTTCATTTAAGGCAGTGGAGATTGACAAAAGTGTGTAGATGCCAGAGAGACTTGAAAAGAGAAATTGTGGGACCTGATGGAATCTGGGATGACAGAGGATAAGTCAAGGGTGAAACCAAGCTCTATCTTGAGCAAATGCATTGTTCATTCTGCTATGTTATGAGATGAGAGATATTGAAAGACAAGTAGACATGGATGAAGGAGGAGGGGACTGAAACATTCAAATTGGAATATGTTGGCTTTTTGGTACTTATAAGGTCTCAAAGTGGAGATAGCCAGAAAACACAGAGAAACAGTGTTAGATGAGAATATAAATGAGGAACTGTTAACACAGAGATGGTATTTAAAACCATATGAATGGATGAGCTCAGCTAAATTATGTAGAAAGAAATGAGAAGAATAAAGGATCCAGGATCTAGTGCTCATCAACTGGCTTTTAGAGGTCAAGTAAAGGAGAAGCCACCTTCAGAAGACACTGAATGGGAACAACAGTAGTGGTAGAAGGAAAGCCAAATAGAGAGATTGACACAAAGTCAAGAGAGCGTTTATAAGGGAAGGAAATGAGATAAGGAAGGAGAAGTGACTGTCAGTTCCAGTCTTTGGTAACCTTGGCAGTCAGTTTCTGGGGTGTGGGGGCAGATCAGAGTGGGCTAAAGACTTAGTAGGAGGGAGAATGTGGAGAAGGAACACAGGCAATATCTGTGAGCATTTTTCCTCCGAAGAGGAGTGGGGAAGATCTGTGTCAAGGGGGAGTTATTTTAGGATGAGAGGAAACAGGGAATTTCTGTATGCTGAATTATTCCAGCAAAGAGGAATAAAGTTTGATGAAGCAAAAGGAGGAAACCGCGTGGGCAGGAGTGGAATCCGGGGGGAGCTGAGAGAGGAGGAGATTCAGCACCTATGTGGAAGGGCAAGCCTGTCAAAAGCAAATCAAATTCTTCCCCCATAACTAGAAGGAAGAGAGACGAGTAGGTACAGATATATGTGGTTTCGGAGATGCGGTGACCGGCTGTCAAGTGCTCCTGGGTGGCAGTTTAGAATTTCTAGACGTCCTATGCGTCTGGTCATCAGCTGAGTATGAGGGGCAGGGGAAGGAGAGGTGTGTCCTAGGAGAAGAGAGGAGGGTGGAGAAGGCAGGAAGTAGTCCCTTTGGAGGCCCTGGAAGCATGGAGTTGATGTGCCCGGGAGTGTTGAGAGCATAACAAAATCTGAGGCCATAATTTAACGTGAAACGATTTAGCCTGCTTGAGTGGTTTTCTCCATCACTGCTAAGTCTCTCATATAGAGCCCAGAGAGGACGGTGATTTGAGTTAACACAGGACTGACTTCTGTTTTATTTGTTTCTATAGGAGGTATGACGGGGGATGGGGCCAAGCATGGCGGCTCCAAAATGTCTACATCAGCTGGGCTTGGAGGTGGCGTTACAGATCAGAGGAGTGGGCGCCGGAAGTGGGTCTTGTGGGTGGCTTGGGGCCGTGGCAAGTGTTTGGATGCTGCAACTTTGTCACAACCACGTTGTTTTCCCTTAGAGAGCTTATTTATTCATTTATTTATTTATTTGGGAGAGAGAGAGTGTGCATCAGCATGTGAGTGGGGGGAGGGGCAGAGAGAGAAGAGGGGAAGCAGACTCCACGCTGAGCAGAGAGCCTGATGTGGGACTGGATCCCAGGACCCCGAAATCATGACCTGATCCAGAACTGAGAGTCCCCTGCTTAATAGGCTGAGCCACCCAGGAGCCCCGAGAGCATATTTATTTGGGGATAGCTAGGAGGTGAGTAAATGAAAGTTCTTTCATTCTCCCCAAGCCACCTTTTGATGTCCCCACTGTGAACAGAGGACTTAAGGGTTTATGTGAGGGTTTATGCACTGTATTATATCATGGCTAAAAGTGCTGTCTGCTTTCCTTTTATTAGATTTGTGAACTTGGACATGATATTAACATATGTGCACCTCGGTTTCCTCAGGAAGATGATGCTAATAAGAGCTCCTTCACTTTGTGGCCGTTGCAAGGATTGAACATGTTAATACATATAAAGTGTTTGGACCGGCATGTAGGGTATGTAAGTGCTCAGTGCACGTCTCTGTCTGCTGGTATTTCTGTTGTTGTTGTTAGGATAGACCATGCTTTCTCAACAGGACTAGAAGGGAGGTGAATTATGAAGAGGAGTGATGGATAGTGAGCAAGCCGTGAGACAATGTCATGTGGGTCACAATGATGCAGCATTATTGTAGTAGAGAAGGTCAGAGAGATAAGAAGTTGGTATCAGAGAGCTGGCCAAATCAAGAATGTCATGTTATCCGTCTGATATTCTCAATGTCTGATGATAAAATATGTGTTTTGGAAAAGGCATAATGTGGTAGACTATACTATTGTTTTTAATTATGTAACATCTTCCCTGTGCTGGTATATTTCCCCTTATGTGTGCCTTGCTTCCTCTTAGTGCTTCCCTGTGACAGGGACATAGTCCCTTGTCCTATTGTGCGAGGCGTGGCCATATGACTTGCTGTAGTCAATGGAACAGGAACACAAGTGACGTTAGCTCTGGTTGAGTGGCAAAGTTAGGATTCATTATATGGCTCTGCCATGACCCCTCCCCCTCCCCCCGTTTTGTTGTTGTTTTGCCACAAACCCAACTTTTTTCAGACAGGGGCTGAACAGGTCTAGATTTCAGACCTGCGGGGAAGACCTGCAGCTTACCCGCAGTCAACGTTTCACGTGAGAGAAAAATAAGCCTTGTTGTTTTAAGGTGCTGGGATGTTGGGGTTGTTTGTTACTGCCACTTACCTCAAAAGTGTGTAAAAGAAATAAGATGATGGGTGAGGAGTGGAGGGAGTGGTCTTTGGACATAAGAGGACCTGAAAGGCCAAGGTTTGGAGAAGTAGGGTCATTCGCATGAATGTCGAAATTGCCAAATATAATGACTAGAGTTAGGTTGGAAAGGAATACTACAAACAGGGAATTCAGGACTTCAGGGAACGAGGAGGGCACATTAACAGGATAGGGGGAGAAATAAAAAGCGAAACAGGATGATTTCTTAGAGGAGGAGGGATTTTATAAGAGAAACAGAAACAGAGTTAGTAGAAAGCATGAGAAGAGCTAATCCTACCTCCCGGTTTGCTAGTATAAGGTATATAAACTTTTATTGGAATGGAGTTTAGGGAAGGTAGGGACTTTGGGATTATGGTTATTTTTTAGTACGTGCAATTTCCCGAGAGGATGTGAAATGATATTGGGCCATGTGAGGAAGTTGACTGGTTACAGATCGAAAGGTCCAGATGGTGGCGAAGAAGGATTTAAGGGAGCAAGAAAAGTGAAGGATGGGGTCAGACTAGCATATATGCAGGGAATATGTGATTTGCAGGGAGGATGATAAACAGCCTACGAGGTTTGGTCTTCTAGTCAGGAGTGAGGTCATCAGAAGTAGGGGGCTTCATGGAGTGGTCATGCCGGGAGGCTGGTTCCAGGACTTTGGTCTCGAACACTTCCCCTGGTGCCATAGAAATGTTCAGAGCAGATGTTCCTTCACACCCTGGTCTACTTCAAAGGATGCCAATATGATTTTACTAAGAAGACAGAACTGGTCTTCATGCTTTTCCCTTTTGTTTTTTGCTATCTTTCTGGCCTCGCACTCTTACCTCACACCCAACCGCTAATCTCCCACAACCCAGTTTCTTCAGACTTGACCCTCCCATATAGCACTAAGTGGTTCAGACACATTGTCTGTTTTGCCCAAATTCCCTTAACAGTGCGAGTTTGAAAAACGTAGTAGGTCTGTGTAAGAATCTGTGTGGTCACAGGGTGTCTGATGTCCCTGACATGACTCCATATCTCTGCCTTGACAGGAATTGCTTTTCCAACTCTGGCATTCCCTATGGAGAAAGACAGAATTTCAGGACCTCAAGAGATTTGATTAGCTGGATATTCATAGGTGCTCCATAATATTAATAAAATTATCATTTTATATATCGTAGCATGTGATACTTTGTACTTTCTTTTTCATACAACAAGATTGCTTGCTAAAGTTGGGAATATAAAAAAAAAAACCCACATTAATAATTAAACCAAAATGGGGGTAATTGCCCTTGCATGAGCAATTGCTAGTTTATTAAATTGCTTACTCTGAATATTGTTCCATGTTCCAACACTTAAGTAGCAGTCATTAAGACTGTCAAAATGATAGTTCCTATTTATTTAGCACCTTCTACACAGTGACCTCAAATAAGTAAATCAAACTGAGAGTACTTTATAGAAATAAACGTTGACCTTGAGATCTCTGAATGAATTTCCGCCTTGCTTATTTCACTCTGCTTATCTTATTGAAGCCAGGTCACTTTTGCATTGACAAAACTTCAATTCTTGTTGGCTTCCATGTTTAACACAAAGAAATTGAATCTACAAATTTTAGGAGGATTCCAACAGCAGAGGGATGAAACTGGCCAATCTACCATATTCTAAAGGGGTGGGAGGGTGCTTTTTCTCAATAGATCAAGAGCTTTGTAAGAAACTGTAGGAAACAAGTACCTTTTTCTACCACTGCCCCCGTTGAAATCTGCAAAAGGGGGAAAAATGCGGTGATGATGATGATGGTGGTAAGGAAGAAACCGAGAATGATAGCAGCTGTCAGTTTCGAGTGTCTCTTCTGTTCTAGAAACTTTACGCTAATTTTCTGTCCTTCTCACACACCCCCTGCGAAGGGGGCTTCCATCACTGCCATTTTGTAGGTGAGAGACCTGAGCTCAATGGCAACCTATTCTCGGCCCCAAATCATGCAATGTCTTGTGCTGGGTGAATTAGATGCACAGGCAGAGTTGTCTCAATAGCATGCTGACTCACAACCACAAAAATTTGTATGTCCTTTCTGGCACTTTCTAGATGTGATTACCTTTCCTCAAGCCTTTGTGTCAGGGAAATAAACCATTGTCCCTCTTTAACAAAATACTATTACAATTGTCATAATCATGATAAAGCACGTTCATGCCCATTATATCTATTGATGATCACACAAAGTCCATGAGGAAGGTCTTACTGTCACCCTTAACACTGAGGCCCAGACAGCTCCCGGGCGATAGAGCTGGTAATTGAACTCCACGGATGCCCTTGAGCCTCTCGAAGGATTTTTGTAGAGCAGATAGCAGTTTACAAAGTATGCCTATGCACGTTATTTAATCTGAGTTTCTTGGTGCCTCTTGATAGAAATTTGTTCTACTTTATGAATTTTATAAGATTTTATTAGGATTCATCCAGAAACTGACTGTTGATTCTTGTGATATCATGTTTGATCATTTTAGAAGTCCACCTGTCTCTGTCCAACACCACATAAATGGAATTCCAAAGTGAGTGCCAACAACTCTGCCTTGGGAAAAAAAAATCTATCGATAAGCAAAAATGTCAGTCTCTTCCGCCTCATGGAGGCATTGAGATTAGCAGATGGATCATGTAGACACTCTTGACTCCTCTTTGCCCCATCCATAGAATGGGGGTGGGACTCCAGTAGTTCCCCTCTCTCTTCTGAATCATAGTGCCAGTATTCAGCTGTTAAGGAATAGAAATATGAATTGAACCCAGGCCTCTCACATTGAAGCCAATATTCCCACTCAGTAGGTTATACAGCCGTCCTGCTCTCTGTATGTGAGTCCTTCCAGCTTTTTCCCACTCCTTCTGGATGAAATGATGCTCACCGCCTTGCATTCCACTCCCCCAGACCACCTGATGCATATTTATTCATGTTTCACGATCCAACTCAAATGTTACTTCACTTCTTCAACACTTATCTGCCACTACGTCTATGCCAGGGACTATATGCTAGGGTTGCGGGAAAAAAATTATAAGAGTGACATAGATTCTGGCCACAAAAAGTAATAGTTTAGGGGAGAGGACAGACAGTTAAGCCAATGGCAATGCGATAAATGGAAAAGGAAGGAAAACCAAGGGATCGAGGACACCACCATTACCTGAGGTCCCACGTGACCAGAACGGAGAAGCATAAATCATGATGATAGTATCCTTGCCAAATCAGATCCTCCAAATAATCTGGCTCAACGTAGCAACCATAAAGTTTCCTAATTCCTAGAGTGCTGGGAACCCAGTAATGCCAGCCTGGCCAGCCTGACAGGATTATTATTATTATTATTATTAAATATTTTATTTATGTATTTATTTATTTAGAGTGAGAATGGGGGGGGTGAGGGGCAGAGGAAAGGAGGGAGAGAATCCCAAGCAGATTCTGTGCTGAACGTGGAACCCCATGCAGGGTTGGATCTCATGACCCTGAGATCATGATCTGAGCTAAAGTCAACAGTTGGAGGCTCAATCGACTGAGCCACCCAGGTGCACCCTGACGGGATTGTT
>CM052893.1:52582484-52667101 GCA_028534135.1 Potos flavus
ACAGGTAAAAAATTGTGAAGGTTTTAAGGAAAGGAAATACAATTTTCCATGTCCTTAAATCATCCTTGATGTTCTATTTCAATACCCCTTTCTCTCTGTACTGAGTAGACGGTTTTAAAATGTTTCGTCAGATTAAGATTGTTCCTGACCACGTTCCCTGCCGCTCAGAAATCAGTCCCTGCTAAGCCGGCGATAGCCTCTTAACGGTCAGAATCGGAGCCCGAGGTCCTGCAGATGATTTGGGGTTGGGAATTCAGTAAGACTGGCTCACGGCTCCAGTGACCTTGCTAGGCTTTTTACTTTTTCATGAAATCTACCACCTGTTCTTCTTTTCCTCCTTTCTGTCCCCACTTAGGGACAGGAAACCCTCTTCTGGGAGAAAGACCGCCAGGGGCATGAAATTCTCCTGACAGTTTTTCTCTGTGCCGCAGCCTCCTTCCCTTTGGCCGGCCAGTTAAACACTTAATAGCCAGTTACTGAGTGCGTGCTATTTGCCAAGACCAGTGTCCTTATAAGGAAAAAAAAGGAGGAGCTAGTAGTTTCGTAAGACGTACCTACTTCCAGAAAGTATTTATCCGAGAAGGATTTCTCCCCTATGGGTTCTCATTTTGGAGTTAGTATCCAAGACAGGATAATACACATTTGATATCTCAAATCTCCTATAACATCAGGATCCTTGAACCTGTAAAATGAGCAGGCTGGGCACAATTATCTGGAAAACCTCTTCCAGTTCTAGGAGACCAGCAAACCCTCTATTGAAATCAGGGATCACCCACGGTCTAAACAACCCGTTCCTAACACTGGAATTCGTTTCAGAGAAGATTCACCCACACATCACTGGTTTGTCCAGGCCTGCTGTTGCTGCAGACCTAAGGATGATAATTATGAAGAATGATGACCAAACATTATGATCATGTCTACACGTGGTCAGTGAATCAAACCGAATTGGGAGTTTAGTCGTGATTGATTTTCTTGGCATCCTGCTAGGTGATGACTATTTTATAGGAGCAAATGAGTGGTTTTGTGAGTGGTGGCGCCATGGATTCCTGGCCAAACTGGTGACTGTGTCTGCCACCTGGGGTTTCGATGGCAGGGAGCTGTGTCCTGGTGTCTGGCCAGCTGACTCAGCCACAGCCTGGCCCTCGAGCCAATGAGCGTCCCCAGAAGACTGTACCAGATCTTCCCTCCATCCAACCTGTCAGGGTCTCAGAAAAATCTGTGCTCTCTTCCATGTTCCTCTGCTTTCCAGCTGAGTATCTTCGGTTTCATTTCTCTTGGTCTGTTTCTTCGTTTGTAATAGGAGGAAAATATCTCCTTCCCAGGGTTGCTGGGAGAATTGCATGAAACTTAAAGCTCCTAAAACATGGAGAAGGGCTCCAGTAAATGCTGTTTTCCTTTTGTTGCATCATCCTTTCCCTATCCAGAGCTGTCATGCCCCTTGGCACAGCTGGGATCTGAAAGTTTAATTGCAACAATTATTCACTGGGGCAAAAACATACCCCCGGCTAAAGTCAACCCTCCACCTACTCTGTGCACCCTCACAGCTGAGTCTGCTGGAGAAGGGCACAGTCACGGTGCCTGACTTGCCACTCATGACCGTGGAGCACAAATGAGCTCCTGGCTGGCTGGCTGGCAGGACAGTCCGTCACTCTTCTGCTCTGTGACAACTGCCTACCTGCCCTTCTCCCCGGTCTCATTCTCAGCTAGCGAGCATCTTCCCGTCCACTGGGAAAATTGAAAGGTGTAGACAAGCCCCCTCCGCTGCGTCTCTGCATATACTGTAAATACCTCTGGATATACCCGCACTCACAGCTGCCACCTGCCTTTTAGTTTGTGTGGGTGAACTCTCTTCACCACGTCCCTGGTCACTTGGGCACAAAACTTTCATCCCGCCTTAATTGATTCTCTGCACGCCTCCTCTCTTTCTTTTGCATCAATAAATCTTTGCCTCTATTGGACTTTTCTCAACATAAGCATGCTTTTTTCCCCTCCTGTCCAAAACCAAAAGCTGTCCTCCACATCACTTCTCCCCCAAGTAGGATGCCACTTCTTGCCTGCAAAATGCATTTAAATATTTGTCTTGTTCTTGCCATCTTAGATTTTTTTCCTCCTATTCTCTCTTGAGCTCCCTACGGTCAGGCTTTTCACTCCACCACTGCCCTATCGGCACTCGTGTTGTGGTTACCGATGATCTTGGTGTTACTCCATCTAGGAGTTATTTTGCGATCTTCCTCTTGCCTGACCTAGCAGCAGCATTTAGTACAGGTGGTCATTCCCTCTTCTTAGAAATACTTTCTTCTCGGCTTTGCTTCTGGGTCTCTTGGATTTTCTCCAGCCTCACGATTACTCCTTCTTCTCTGCTTGTTTGCTCTCGTTTCCTCAACCGCTTAGGAGTGCCATTAATATGGTAATGTCGGCTTCCCAGATGCTGAGGCTAGATCTTTTGGCGTCACCTGTGACTCTTCTCTTTCTTTAATTTCCCACATCTAATCCACCTGTAAATCCTATTGGTTCTATCTACAAATAGATCCACAACCTAACCTCTCAACATCTAGGCTGCTGCCTCCCTGTCCAAGCCATGTCCTCTTCTATGAATTTATTGTAATCATCTCCTCACTGACCTTCCTGCTTCTTCTGTCCCCAACCATCTCGTCTCATCAGAATGGCCAAAGTGACTTTGTTAAAGGGGATGGCAAATCATCTCATCTTTCCATATCGTCCCATGGTTCCTACCCATTCAGCATAGAATCCAGAGTCCTTATAATGGTCTGCAAGGCCCTGCGTGATGGGAATCTCAGCTGGTTGGGATCGCTGATGTCTTGCGTGTTGTCAGGTTTGGGGATTTGTCCTTGGTCCTCACCCTCGCTCTATTTGCCAGCAGCATTTGGCTCAATCGATCATTCCCTTTAAAAAAAAGTGCTTTCTTCATTTGACTTTTGAAATGTATATTCTCTTGGTTTACTGCTGACAATACTGGCTACTTCAGATCAGTTTGCATTGCTTCATTCTTTTTCTACCTTCCGAATGTTGTATATCCAGGGGTTGTAATGGAATGTTTTCTGTCCTCTCTCTTATTCCCTGTTCCCATGGCTTTTAATATCATCTCTATGCTAATGCCTGTGAAGTTTATGGCTCCAGCCCCTGGCTCCACGTTTGTCCATCCTACTTCTATCCTGAGTCTCTCTTCTATCCTATTTTTAGGTGTCCAAAATCAACTTAAACTCAATATATACAAAAAGCAGTTTTTGATTTTCAACCGTAAACCTATGTGCCCAACTCAAGTTTTCCCATCTTAGTAAATGATACCATTTTCTTCATGGTTGCTTAGGCCGAAGACCAGGAGACATTCTTGTTTCATCTTTTCCTCTTATTGTATATCCGACCCATCAGCAACTACTGTCGAGTCTATATTTGAAATATATCATGAATATGACATGTTTAAAGAAAAGGAAGAAAAGATGAATGGATTGATGGATGGATATGGGCCTAATTTTTAATCTCTTTCTATCTTTCTGGGAATTGCTGTAAAGGAGCCCTTTAGAATATAAAATAGAGGGCCCATTTTCTGAAATATCCACATCAATTCAGTAGGTTCTACTGTACGTAGTAGGTGCCCAACTAATATTCATTATTGTCAGAAAAAATTATTATCAAGCCACAAAGTAAGTAGACCATCTGATATAATTTCCCCCAAAAGGCTCAACTGTTTCACAAGTATGCTAAAATAATAAAACCCAATCAATTTAGAGAAATATACAACTATGCCCATCTTTGAGGCGGGGAAAAACAAAACATTGAAAAGTAAAGTAACTTGGGTAAAGTATGGTAATGAGCCACTTTAGTTATAAAAGACAAGAGTGAGAGTAAGACCAGTTACAGGGTAATTTTAACAATCTGGGAAAAATATAAGAAATTTTTACTTATAGCGTAAATATGTTTGGGGTAAAGACATCTACAAAGCAGATATCTGCAAAGAGAATTATATTGTATCTCTGAGATCTAGTAGCCAATTAGATGCATGTGCTCTAATGGACTTCTAGGCCGTCACATCTTGCTTGCATTCCTTCTCTATTATGACAAAGTAACAAGGAAACACAGTGTACAGATGTTAGTTCAGGCAACAGATTTTATTCCTTGATTTCATTGTTTGTTCCAAAGTTATTTTTCACTTTGATACAGGACCTTAGCCATTTTACCTCTCAGGAATTCCATTTCCTTATCTATAAAGGTAAAGATTTCAGAACTGAAATGTATAAACTCAGAAAGTTGCTTGATTTTTTTCGGTTTTAGTTTCTTCATCTGTAAAATAAAGTCTATCGAAAATCCCTTGCCACCTTCACCTCCCCCCAAAAAAAAATCAGAGGAAGGAAAAAAAGGCTTAGATGAATAAGATTTAAATAACAGTTAAATCTGCATGTTGAAAATTGTATTGGGATGCTTTTGGGGACACCTGAGTTGTGTAAATGTAACAGTTTTTACATTCGTGCTTTTCAGAGTCTCTAATGTAGTCTTGTACACTGTGAATGACAAAGAAAGAGATATAAAATGCATCATTTCCCGTATCCATTGGATCAGGTAATTTTCATGTGAGACAGATTAATTTCTTTTTTTTTAAAGATTTATTTATTAGAGCGCCTGAGTGGCTTAGTGGGTTAAAGCCTCTGCCTTTGGCTCAGGTCATGATCTCAGGGTCCTGGGATAGAGCCCTGCATCAGGCTCTCTGCTTGGTGGGGATCCTGCTTCCCCTCTCTCTCTGCCTGCCTCTCTGCCTACTTGTGATCTCTCTCTGTCAAATAAATAAATAAAATCTTTTAAAAAAAAGATTTATTTATTTATTTGAGAGAAAGAGAGAGAGAGAATGTGATCTCATGCTTGAGTAGGGAGGGGGAGGGGCAGAGAGAGAAGGAGAAAATCTCAGACTCCCCGCTGAGCGTGAAGCCTGACCCAGGCCTTGACCCCACAGCCCCAAAGCTGAAACCAAGAGTCGGACACTTAACCAACTGAGTCACCCAGGTGCCCCAGACACAGATTTTTTCCTTAAGGCACATTAGTTTTTTTGTGAAAACAATTTGGAAAATTGTCTGTAATTAACAACTTTCTAAATAGCTATTCTTAATCCCCCAATGCTGCTGTTGTTCTTCTTCAACATAGGGACCCGTGTTCCCCTTCAGATGTCATCCTACGTCATACGACATCATGAGAAAGTACTTTCTGATCCATTATATAAGGTAGTCTGCCTTGAGAATACTAGGCACGATAGTCTTTAGGTAAAGCAATACAAATATGCGCTATTATCATAAATTCTCATTGATGTAACTTTCCACAAGAAATGTGTTTTATGTGGCTCCCCCTACCCACAAGAGCTGACTTTCGGTGGCAGTCACGTTCAAATACACACACACACACACACACACACACACTCATCAGCAATAATATACATGTAATAAAATGCACAGATACTAAGTGCTCCATTCAATGAGATCTGAGAATTGTATACATCCAAAATAAAGCATAAAATATTGCCATCACCCCAGAAAGTTTCCTCATTTCTCTTCCCACTCCATCTTTCTTGCACCCCCCAATGGGGCAACTACTTCCCGATTTCTGTCAAAATGGGTTTGTTTTTATCTGTTCTTGTCCTTCCTATAAATGGAATGATTTAGAATGTATTCTTTTATTTCCAGGTTTTTTGTCCTTTATATGACTTGTTTTAGAGATCCATCCATGTTTTGTATTTCATCAGTGGTAATCCATTTTATGACAAAATAATGAACCTAATTTTTTTTTTTTTGGAAAAAAAATTCTTGGTCAGGTATATGTATTGCAAATATTTCTTCCCAGGCTGTGTCTTGCTTATTCATTTTCTTTATGGTGTATTTTGATGAACAGAAATTTTAATTTCAATGAAATCTAATTTATCAATGTTTCCTCTTATGGTATTGTTCTTATGTCCTGTCTGAGAAACTGTTGCTCACCATGGTTCTGAACATATTCTTTTTTGTCTAGATCTTTATCATTCTAGCTTTTACAATTATATTTGTGTTCCATCGCGAAGCAATGTTTGTTTATGCAGTGAGGTAGAGGTTGAGATTTACTTTTTTTTTAATTGAGATTTAAGATTAAGATTTAAAGAGTTTTTAAATTTTTTTCCCCTGGTGAGATTTATTTTTTTCAATACCATTCATTAAAAAGGTTTCTTTTCTCCATTGATTTGTTTGGTGCTTCTAGCCATCATATTTGTAATACATGATTTTTATCTCTCCGGCTTCAGACAATAGAACAAATTCATTCGTTTTGCCAGTAATCCGTAAGCCTCTGTGCTGAACCAGGCACAACACTAGTCCCTGGAAACACAACGGACAACAACAGAGCCTTGGTCTTACCCCCAGAGTGGATGAATTAGCTAATTAAGTATCTGAAATCTTGTCCCGAAGTAGCTTGGACCCAAGGATCTCTGTAATTTCACGTAACTGGACATCTGTGGTCAGGCTAACTCGGGGGCGATTCATTCTGTGTCCCAGTGTGCCATAGCGTCTCAGATTTTTTCATCTCTCTGTCCTGCTGTCCTCACTCAGGTTGGCTGCATCCTCGACTGGAAGGAAGGTGGTCGTTAAAGTTCCAGGCATGACAATGGGACAGAATTATACCTAGAGGTAGAACATGACTCATTTTTGGTTTTAGCTCTCTTTTTGGAGTGAGGATGCTTCCCTCAGAACCCCCTGTGGACTCTCACTTCTGTCTCTTTGAGAAGAACAGAATCCCATCCTATTCCAGACCAAAAATGGGCCAGGGGAATGAGATAGTTCTTGGACCAATTGGACGCCCTTCTGGACCTGGAGGGTTGGGAGGCTGCTGTTGCTGATGCACTTGACAGTTTGGGGAAGGGCTCGGTACCTGAAGAAAGAAGAGAATTATCAGTAAGCTGGCCAGGGAAAATGGATGGGGGGCAGGCAACCACTGGGATTCATGGTATGTTCTTGATGCAGAATTCGAGCAGACGGACATTACACAAATATATAAACCAACAAAGAGGAAAGAAAATAATTAGATTGAGATGAGTATTAAAATGGAAATGAAACAAGGTCCTGTGATAGAGACTAAAAGGGGAGGGTGGGCCCAGAATTCCCATTTTATTTATTTTTATATTTTTTTTTATTCTGAACTTCGTTAGTTTTTGATGTAGTGTTCCACGATTCATTGTTTGTGTAGAACACCCAGTGATCCATGCAATCTGTGCCCTCCTTCATACCCATCACTGGGCTCACCCACGGAATTCCCATTTTAGGTAGAATGTGTGAGGCAGGCTTATGGGAGCTGCGTCCGAAGGAAATGAGGCCCGTCCTCAGATCTGGAAGAAGAATGTTTTTGTGAAAGGGGAGAAGGAGAGAGAGCAAAGTCCCCGAGAAGGAAAAGAACCTCAACAGACCAGCGTGTCAGGAGTTTAGTGAGTGAAGGCGAGGGGGACATAAGACAAAGCTGGGGAAACAGGAAGGGCTGTATTATTCCAGGGCCTTGTAGGCCCGCTCGGACCTGCGGCCAGTTTGAGCACTCACAGTTTTCTTCTGGGAATTTGGAACAGGGAATATCAGAATCTCTTTTCAGTTTGGAAGCGTCTCTGGGAAGGGAGGGATATTAACTGTGGAGCTGGAATAGAGGCAGGCAGGGAAGCTTCCTGGCCCAGGAATGAGAAGCAGAGACAATCCATCTGCGAAGAGAAGGAGAAGAAGCAGATGTGTAGAAAGAAGCCGAGACAAGGGAGACAAAGAGAGAAAACCCTGATTGCTTTTAGCTTCTTTGTTCCATTACCTTCCATGAGTCCCTGCTCTAATCCTTCCTTTAAATTGCATGAATGAGCCAGATTCATTTAGTCAATTCGCCTTTCTTGCTTAAGCTAACTTGAATTGGATTTTATTACTTACAACGAAAAAGCTGTTAATCGATGCACATATAATTTCTGTGAGTTTGACATTCTACGAAGCAAGTTAACTAAAATCAAGTCATCTACATGAGTCAGTCTCGGCTAAGAATCATTTTTCCAGATTTGTTCTCTTTGTTTTTTTCTGTAGGAGAAGCTAAAATACTGGAAGGATAAAAAAAAAAAAAAAAGAACAAGAAAGGGAAGGAAAACCCCTTATGACCACAACTAATTCCTTTGTATAAATATGTTTTTCATATGTCCATAAAAACTCTTTTGTTTACATTCTATTCTCTTATGCTTATTTTGCCCATATTTTTGAGATTTCATCACATTTTTTCCCCCATAGCATTTCTCTCCCATCATGACAAGTTATTAATAATTATCAGGGATTTAAGAACATGAAAGATTAACCATTTCTACTGCTGGGACCAGACTAAACATTTCTTAAAAGAACCATAAATTCTTTGTTATTCTTTGCATCACATTAATGGGAGAGCTGGTTCTTTGGTCATACATGAAAAGCCATAAACTTTTTCTCTCCCTCTAGGAATAGTGTCCATCTATACCCCTTAATTGGCTTTGTTAATTGTTTCTCTGAGTCTTTTCTTTACTCTTTAAGTAATTGACATGTTGTGAGTTCCAACTTTTCTTGGACCCCCGTCCAAATCCTTCGCATCTTTTAGGCCTAGTTCAGATTTAATCTGCTCGAAACCTTTATGACTGTTCCAGCCCGAATAGATTTTTGCCTTCTCTGACATCCTCTTGTTTATATAATCTGACCCACAGAGTTTAGAATGTAACCATTCCCTCTCTCCTCTTTGAAAATGTGCATATCTCGTGGCCCTTCAGTGAGGTTACACATTTTAGAGAATGAGGTCTCAGTTTTGCATGCTATTCTAGTTATAATTAGGTTTTGCATCATCAAATGATAAAACCAAATAAGTTGCTTGAACAGAATAGAGATTTGTTATATGCTGATGTCAAAGAAATCTGGAGCTGGTAGTTTTGGGATGGCCCGGAAGTTCCAGTGTCATCAGAGACATTTTGATTTCCTTTGTTCTACCACCCTTAATATCTGACTTCTCTCTTCCCTGTTGCTTTATTGTCCAAGAGAGCCGCCACAATTCCAGCCATCGGGCCAACATTCCTGGCAGAAGGAAGGAAAAAGAGGAATGGACAAAATGAGTGCTCTAGAAGTCCCCCCCCAGTGACTGTGTGGTTTTCCCATGACGCTTGGCACAGTGGCAAGTGTACTGTAGGGAGAACTCCCTGTGTGCCAAGGACTGTGCTCAACACTTTATAAACTATCTTGTATATTTCACTCACTCACCTCGTGAGATAGGTATTAGTGTCCTCATTTTATGCATTAGTTATTGGAGCTGGAAGAGCTACAAGCTCCATCGCCAAGAGCTGGCAGAATTAGGACTCAAGACCAGGTTTCCCTGATTCCAAAGATGGCAAGACAAAGTGCTCAGTAGCTTTTCCAAACTAGGTCGGGAAAGGTGAGGAGGTGAGGAATAATGGCACATACGCTTTTAAGCTTACAAAACATTTGGGAAAGCAATAATTAGAGGGAATACCTTGAAAATGAAAGGGTACTTAACTTAGAGGTGGAAGACTGGGCATGACTCCTGACTCTGAGATCCATTCTAGCTATGCATGCTGGAGTAACTGTTTTAACTTTTCTCTTATATATGCATAGAAGAGATAATGGGATATTGGAAAGGCTTTTTGTAGGCTCAGATAAAGCACCAGCTTGTCAACAACCATGAGGGGTAGGAGTACTATCCTCTGGCATGCCGTACTGTGTTGATATACATGCCCCTGTGATGTGTGGAATAGTACCCCCCATCCCCCAATTCCTATACATCTGGAACCTGTGAGTGACCTCATTTGGAAATAGGGTCTTTGCAGATGTAATCAACTCAAGATGAGCATAGTGGATTAAGGGGACCCCTTGATCCAATGACTGGTGTGTTCATAAGAAGGAAATTTGAACATAGACTCACAGAGAGACATGGGGGAAAAGGCCATGTGATAAAGGAGGTGAAGATTGTAAGCCAAGGAGCATTAAGAAGGCTGCCAACCCCAGAATATAGGAAGAGGCAAGGAATGAATCTTCCCTAGAGTCTTCAGAGAATCCAGACTTCTAACCCCCAGAACTATTAGAGAATAAATTTCTGTTTCTTTAGGTCATCTGCCTTAGGGTGATTTGTGACACCAGCCTTAGGAAACTAATATAGTCTCCCAGTAGACTCAATACCTGAGTCTGTGAACCAAAGGCCGAGAGTAGGATTGACTCTCACTGTCACCCCCTGTAACTCACCCCTGTGACTCACTATTATGTCTCCTGTCCCAGTAGTTTTGGTAGCACCAGATTAGAAGTCTTGGTTTCTGGGTTTGGGATGATGATAGTTGGGTGGAGGTCCCACCGGGAGACATAGTAGTTCTATTAAATGGAAAAGTATGATTACAACCTGCTCATTTTAGACAACTCATGCCAGAGTAGCAATAGCCAAAGAGAAGACCAATGATACTGATGGGATCGTGGATCTCAATTATCAGGAGGCATTGAGGTCAGAGGGGAGCATATCCGGAATCTGAAGGAATCACTGTGGCATCTCTCGGTGCTTCCATGCCCTGTGGTCATGGTGAACAAGGAGCAATCACAATCATTGCCTGGCAAGGGCAAGGCAGCTAAGGAATAGAGATCCTTTAAAGATGAAGTTCTGGGTTACCCCATCAGGAAAGCAGTCTGGATCAACTGAAGTGTTGGCCGGTGGTGAAGAAAATCTAGGATTGGTTGTGCTGGAGGGAGAAGATGAATACCAGTTAGTACTTTAAGACTTAGTATTTGTTCTACTAACTCTCTTGTACTTAGTATAGGCTATTCACTACCTTAAATAGGACTAAAAGGTCGGACCTGATGGAGAGCTAAGTGATAGAAGGGGTGGACTGTATTGGACACCTTTTGTGTCTCACTCAAATCCGTTCAACCTCATTTCTTATTCCAGCCAATGATGTAGAGCATGTTCCATGTAGACTTTGATTCTCTTTGCAAGGGCGACACCTGAGAACACTTGTACTTGGACCGACTCTGCATACCTCTTGCTTCCTTTCTCCAGGTTGCGCTGATGCCACAATCTGGAACAGTTGTTGAAATGTACTTGACATTTAGGTCCATGGGGCTACTCTTGGCAAGGAAAAAGAGCCAGCGGATAACGTTGCCATCATTCCAAATCCACAGTGTACAGCTTTGAGGCTTACTTGATAATACCTTTCAGAAAGTCCCCGGGGATTGAATATCAGATGTCCATCCCTGTGGTCAATTTAAGGTACTGTGTTGGCTTTTCCTCCTTCTGTTTTACTCCCCCTTAACTTACATCCTCTCCAGAGCATTGCTTCCCAAATCAGTTACCTGTATGTCAGCCTTTTTCTCAACCTCTGCATTTGAGGAAATACAAGCTATGTAAAAAAAGATTGAATATTTATTCTGCTGGAGGCATAAGTATCTGACAAACTTTTGATGTTGCATTACTCAGAATATTTATAGTTTAGCAGAGTAAAACATCTGTGTTCAAAGGACTGACTCCTTGTATGCGTTTTCAGACATGCGTGGCCCCTTGATTAAGTTCTTTGGCATTGAGGGATCTCCCTGACACTTTTTAATCAAGGCTGGATCCTGAATCGACTTATTGAGTTTATTATGCATTCTTAACCATTTATTCTTAGGCTTTTAGCATTCAGGTAATAATGAATCCCAATAACTGCTTGAGGAAGCCACAGCTTGAGGTATAAATGCCAAAAGCATACAGATGTTAGAATGCTCGATTGCCTTTCCGGGCAGGTTTCTGGAATACATACTTATATTTGGCTCTCTGACCTCTGACTTCATCCCAACAGGATTTCACCTATTTTTCAGTCATTTTAGGCCTTCATGGGAAAACCCAAACTGTTCCTGGGGTGGCTGCTGCTGTATTATTAGTCTTGTGTTTGTTTCATACCGAACTTAAAACACTCCATTAGTTTGGTTCATACTGCTTTGCGAGTGAATCGACTACACCTTACCTAACTTAGTCCTATCTGTCACCAGGGAGAAGTGTACCTGTTTTAATAAGCCATGAAATTCATGGAGCAGGCTGATGTCCTGAAGGACACAGGAGTCACTGGGCAGGGAAGTCCCAGCTTGGTGGGTCAGGCTGTCTTTATATAAGGACATCCCTTGAGGACTCTTAATAACTAGCCGGGGGGAGATGGAAGAAACCAGGTCGGAAAGGTTATAGGTCCCATGTTTGAGGGGGAGCGAAGAACTAGAAACATTTGCACTGTCCCCAGTTCCTGTGATCCTTCCCCCACCTCCCCCCCATATTAGGCTGAGAAGTTCTGCCTGAGCCCAGGGCACATTACTATTCTCAGGTTCAAGTGAGAACACTGAGGCACGCTGGGGGAAATCACTTGCTAGGGGCCATTTGGTGGGCAGGTGGGAAGACGGAATATGGCCCAGCTCCTCCAGCCAAAACTCCTGTGCTCTGCACTGATATCTGGTCCTGAGCAGGCTCACGGGGTGGAGAGTGCAATCTTCCCAACATCTTCTCTTTCCTACCGATTTTGCGTTGTTTTGATTCACCTTTGTTGGTATTGTTTTTTATATCTTTAAGGCTTGTTTTTTCTATTTTCTTATACCTATTTGTCAAAGCTTCCCCCTTAGTGCCCCCTCTTTCATCAAGCACTGATGAGACGGGGCAGGCTCTAGGGCCGGAGTCACAATGTGGATGAACACGTTGAAACATGCAGCTGCTAGGAATTGAGATGAGCAGTCAATGTAAGCCATGCGCTGGATTTCAAAGGCTAACACAAACACAAACACTGTAGACTATCTCCTGAATACATTTTATATTGATTTTATGTAGAAATGACAATATTTTGGGTGTTGGGTTAAATTTAATTTAACCTGTTTCATATTACTCTTTAAAATATAGGGGCACCTGGGTGGCTCAGTTGGTGAGGCGTCTGCCTTTGGCTCAGGTCATGATCTCAGGGTCCTGGGATCGAGCCCCATGTCAGGTGGCGGTGGGGGGGGTCCCTGCTCCACAGGGAATCTGCTTCTCCCTCTCCCTCTGCCCCTCCTCTCTGCTGGTGCTCATTCACGTGCTCTCTTTCTCTCTCTCAAAAAAATAAATAAAATCTTTAAAAAGGCTAGTTAGTGGAGCCCTTGAGTCCAGGAAGCCGAATCACTGGATGTCAGAACCCGTGCCTACTCGTCTGCATGGCACAGCTTTAAAACCTCCCTGAGCTTCCCGAGGGCAGAATCAGAGGCTGCTTCATTCACAAGTGTATCCAGTGGTGTCTTGATCCATGCCTGGCATATGTGGGGACTCAGGAATCTGAGCGGTGCTTTTTGGAAGACATGGAGGACATGGAAGACCCTGTTAAACACAGGGTCACCCATGTTTAACAAGAGACAGAGTGACAGTTTCAGAAACGGAGGGGGACACCATTTTCCTCTTGGTTCACTCTCTCTTTGTGATGTACAAGGGCTCTGGCTTCAACATTCACGATCTCATTTCTCATTTCTCCCTGCGTACTTCTCTTCCTGCAGCTCGGACTCTTGATCGAAGGCACCCCCAAGTTTTTGATGATGGTGTACAGGTTGGATGCGACTGTTGTCAGCTTCTCAAAATGTGCTGGCAACTACTTTCATTCTTCCCTTTGTTCATTCACCCACTCGCATATTTCTTCTTTAATAAATATTCATTTAGTGCCCATTTTCCACATAGTGCAGTATTAATTATTGTGCACAGATTAAGAAAAAAATGTCAGAAGTTTATGGTACGATCCCATCTCTTTCTGTACAAAGGCACACTCACTGTTTTCCCCAACATGACTTTCAAAATCTTTTCTGTCATTTTGGGAATTTACCCTGTGCCTACCTGTCTTGCCTTTATTCGCCCATCCTGTGCTAATTACTTGAAAAGCCTACCATCTTATCGCTATTTCGAGCACTCAACCCAAATCCGACTTTCCCCTTGAAGCTTTACCGATCCCTTGTTTCCTCTGTCTTGCCCCAACATTTTCTTCTCGTGGCTTGGGAGTTACAGTAAAGGAACCCTAAGCCACATTACTCTGGCCACCATTTCAGGTAAATGAGTGGGGACACTGGGGCAAGGGGTCAGTACATGGCGGAAACAGGCGCTCTCTTCTACACTTGCCTTACTTTCATTATTGCTCGGACCTCTTTTGATTCTCCTCTGCTTAGTCCATCCTACTGATAAGCACATTGAAAGAATTCTTTATCTCCCCTAAGATTTTGTTCACTTCTAGGATTTCCATTTGACTATTTTCAAAAAGTTTCTATCCTTCTGCTGAAATTCCTCCTCTATTCATATAACTTTTCCCACCAGATCCTTGAACATATTTAGCACAGATATATTAAAATCCGTGTTGATAATTCCAACATCTGGGCAATTTCTGCGTCTGGTTCTATTGACCATTTCCTTTCTTGGCAGCCGGCCACGTCTTCTTGCTTCTTCGCGTGTCTACGGATGTGTGATTAAATGCCAGAAATTACATGTAAAAGAAACACTGAAACTAGAGTAAATACGTTTAACCGTAGAAAAGGCCATTCCCCTTTGTCAGCCCACGGGTGGGTCGGGAGCGAGTGGAGTCTGTCCAGTCTGTGGTTGACCTGAGCCTGTGCTTTGTGGTTGCGTTGGTTCGATTTTTCTCACCACAGGCAGCAAATGATTTGAAGCTGAGAAGACTCTTTCCTTTTGCAGGGATCTGAGTCGCTCAAGGGGTTTGCCCCAGTTCTCCTGTCCTGCCCTCAGCACGCTTGTGCCTCTGAGTGGGGATGCGGGAATGTCCGCCAGAGCTCTGGTCTCTCTTCCAATCGGGGGCGGCATCTCCCTCATATTTGACATAAGGCCCAGCGTTTCCAGAAGATTGTTCTGCCCTCGGATTCCAGGAGGCTCTCCATGCCCTCCTGCTCTCCCAGCTGGAGCAGCTGGGGACTTGAATTCGACAGAAGATAAGGGTTCCTGGAATGTTTTCTCTACGTTCAAGAGTGCGAGAAAATGATTTTGAATGTCCCGGGCCCTGTGCTGAGCACTTTACATACAGGTACCTCATTTTCTCATTGTAACAGCAGGATTCTTGTAGCCACGGTGCAGAGAAAGGAACTAAGACTCAGGAAGGGTGGGTGAGTTCATTCAGTGGTTCAAAAGTAATTTTGAGCGCTTACTGGGGTATTTCCCACATGAAGATGCCCATTTAAATATTTCTGAAATCGTGACGTATTTCACAATAGATCCAAACGTGTGATGTGGTAGAAGCTCTTTCCCACCAGAAAACTCTTACTAAATATTATCCCAACATTAGCTCGGGGGAAGAGAGAGCGTGGTGCAAATGCCTCATGGAGACTTCTGAGCCCAGTAATTCCAGCTGGAGAAGGAAGTGGGAAAGGGAATCAAACCCACATAAGTTCCGTCTTGACAGGAAGCGAGGCAGACCCCTGGTTGCAGTCTCCTGGCTCTCTCCCTGCATCGACTGCCTCTCTCAGTAGCTCCTGGCTCAAGGCTGAGTGCCGAATACTGAGGAACCCGGACATTCATTCATTCATTGAGCTCATTTTTTTTGTCTTTGACTGTTATCTAGCTTCCATGCCTTCAGTTAGTAAAGATTTCTGCTCTTTTTTGTTACTTCCCCATGTCCCTAACTTAGCTGTTCTAACCCGGGGAGCTATTCCTCACCCCGGGTGCGGATTCCGGTCCATGTTTTGGTTCAGCCGCGGCCAGACCCCCTGCTCCCCTTCTGGTAGGTGACTGAGCGTGACTCCATCAGCACCTACTGTACCCCGAAGTGCTTTTATTCTTTGACTTTGACTCATTGACCATTTCGTTCTTGCAGAGCCACTCGGCTCTCATCAGCCCTCTCTTTGGGCATGTGGTTCATACCGGAAAACTTGGCTTGGACCCTGGCTTTGTGGAAGGTTGCCTACCCAGCTTTTGGAGGCAAGTGCCAGGCTCCTTGCCTCTGATCTGTGCACATGGCTGCGATCTACCCTTGTGTGTGTTCTCGGGATCTGTGCTTCTCCTACTACACAGGTTAGGAATCATAAATAAGGACACAGAAAAGCTACTAAGTGCAAGTACTCCCGGGTGCTGCCTCCTTCTGTGAATGCAGAGATTTGAATCCATGGAGAAGTTGCAGCAGACTTGTTCTTGGAATTCTCGAGAAGAGAAAGTAGAACCAAGAATATAGCACCTCCGGCTCTCACCTGACCGCTGCTATCGTTTCCTCCTGCTGCTTTGACTTTTTGCTGTGTTCTGCTTCCTTCATCACCTGTGATATCTGATGAGGACACTTCACAGCTGTGGTGCCTTCTGCTGACGCCCATCAAAGATGTACCGTATCCGTGACACGTTGAATTGCAGAATGCCCAAATTACAGAATACCGTAAGCCCGGTAATATTTCTGACATTAACGAGGGGCTGGCGCCCTTGATAGGTGTCCATTCAAGTAGGAGAAAATTCTTCCTGTCTTTGTGTTTTAAAACAAATTACACGACAAGTTGACAAAATAGCGCTGTCTGGTGGTGCTGTATAAGGCAGTGAGGTTTTGATGAAGGAAGTTGACTTTCGGCCCTCTTTCTATAGAACGCGGATGTGATTTCAGAAGGCCCCAGGCCAAAGGACAAATTAGGTGACAGGCATCTTTGAGCCCCAAATCATGCTCCCCTAGGGATAGACGGGCATCACGATTGGCTCAAGCTTGTGTGCCTTACTGTCTCCTTTGGGGAAGATTTTTCCCATTTGATGTTTTGGTGGGAGGTGAGGGGTTAATGCACGCAACGTTTATGTTCTTACAAACATCCGATCCTATAGACATACCTCAATACGACCGAATTCCAGAGTAGACTTCCTCTACCTTCCTTTATGACCCTGTAAAGTGGTCACAAGTTAATTAATCCCTTTGTCCTCAAGTTTTTCCTTTTATCAAAGGGAATAAAGATACATATTACCTCTTCATGAAGGAATGTGAAAATTTATAAAGTAGACCCAGGGATTCTTAGCTGTAGCTGCTGCTTTCTGTCACCCAGCTGCTTTCTGAAGCTCTTACAACTTTGGCTTTGTATCAGATGATCAGTTTTCACATGTAGTGAACTTTACATATTTAGAATTCATTAGTATCACATTTGCTGTGTCTGTAGTTTGTCTTTATTTGTGCTGTTTTCAGAAGTAAACCATCTCCATACCTCCAGCATCTAGTAATGAGTTGCTTGCAAAAAAGAAGTGACTTTTTTGTGATACATCTTTTAAAAAATCAATCGAGATGACTGGGATATAGATTAAAAGGATAAAATCAGAGTTAATATATTATGAGGCTGATATTTTCAACATTAAATGTAAAAAAGTAACAGATGGTTTGTCAGCCCAAATAGTATGAATAAATTGAGATACGTTTAATGATTATTGAATCAGAAATCTTTGAAGCAGGTGTTAACCATATATATGGGGAGAGAGCGGGAGGGAGAGAGTGGCTACAGGTATATGGCCTGGTTTATAAAATAGCATCGTTGCATGCCCCATGGAATACAGTATACCCATTAAACTTTACTAGAGAATAGTCATAATGAAATCTGGCACTTTTATTCTTAGGCAGTATAGATTCAATAACCACCATTTTGCGAAAAAAAATACGCTAATGGTCCTATTAAAAATAATGACTTTGTGCTTGTTAAGTGCCCATTGATTACTTAAAAACTCACACTCATTTAAGCTGTAAGAATAATTAATAGAAGAATCACTTCAGAGTTCAATTTCCCAATTACAAAGTTTATTTCTACATTTACTGTAAAAAAGACAGTATTGTCACAAAACACAAAGCTGTCATTTCCCCCATTTCAGCCACTTCCTTTTTTCAGACCCCTCCTGAGGATGCTGCCGCTCCCTCCCTCACCTTACTAGAAATGTGTTGGTGGTTCACATGCCAAGACCGGGTTAAGTCCTGTAAGACACCGAAGGCATGACTGGAAAGCGTGGTCCTGGTCTGCACTTGTGAACACTTGCTTCTTGAACTGGGATTAACTTTGGAAAGAATTGTGTCTTGCTCTGCCCAAATGTGGTCTGCTCTGACAGAGTCTACAGTCGTCTTTGGGGGGACCATCGACCGTGCCTGATGATTCATTCACAGACGCTACGAGTTTCAGAGAAGGCATACAAATGGAGGCAAATAAAGGGACCTCATAAACAATTTGCTTAAAATCCAGTTCCACTAAGAGGCCAACTAACCTGCATCTGTTGTGGTTCTCTTTTCCTGGGCGACATCAATGCCTGATGCCCCCAAAGAGTCCATTTGGCTGCCCCACGCAGTACTGCTGATTTGAAAAGGTGTCTGGATCAAAATACCTTTGTGTTGGCTTTGCTACTATAGATTCTAGATTCCCTAAGCAGGCTTCATTTTCTGTTCTAAAGTCAAGAGGGAATTCTCCTTTTACCAGCCTCTAAGTGCAGTCGGGGGCACCCCCGTGAGAGCTCTCCCCATGCTTCTCTTGCAGGGTGTTGGCAGTGCCCCCCTCCCACCAAGAATCTGTGGATGAGGCACATGGGTCGGCCCTTTAATATCCAGGATACGCATCGTGGATGAAATTTTCCATCTGTGGCAATGAACTTAAAGACTGTGAGAAAAGAAATGTGACGGTAACTTGTAGGGCACCCAAAACTCCCTTCGAGTGTACTGGGTTTCATCTAAGGGAGGCGGGGCTGAATGGAACTGTAATTTGGTAAGGGAATGCTTGATCCATTTTACCCCACCCAATCTGGAAAAGCTAAAAGAGAGCAAGCGGACTTCAAGCAGAAGACACAGAATCCCAAAGAACCAGAATTCCTTAGCATTTACCTAGGACGGTCCAAAGGGGCAAAACACAGACCGTGGAAGAGGCCAACTCTCTCATCACTGGGGAGACGTTCTCTGTTGTAGCAGAGAAAGGATTCATTAGCCCTGGGGCTGGCTCTCCACCTCGCATTTGGCAACTCTTTTGTCTGAAACCAAGGGAACTATGGAAATACAATATCTACACGTGGAAACCAGTTTATGGTTTAATTTTTTAAAAGCAGACTGTGATGTGATACAGACCTTCCCATTGCACCATTGCAATGAAATAGTGAAGAACAACCATAAAAACCAACCCACTTTATAAATAGATAAGCCTAAAAATATTTTGCCAATAATTCTATTCTTTGGAACATGGTAAAACTGTCTAAGGGTTATACTCTTTTTTTTTTTTTAAAGATTTTATTTATTTATTTGACAGAGAGAGATCACAAGTAGGCAGGGAAGCAGGCAGAGAGAGAGGAGGAAGCAGGCTCCCCGCCAAGCAGAGAGCCTGATGCGGGGCTCGATCCCAGGACCCTGAGATCATGACCTGAGCCGAAGGCAGAGACTTTAACCCACTGAGCCACCCAGGCACCCCTAAGGGTTATACTCTTGTCCACGAAATTACATATTTAGGAGAGAATATGTAAAAAATATGGTATTTTTTTTCTAGTAACAGTCTTTCATTCTTTAAGTTCTTACTGCGTGTCCATATTTTTGCAGAACGCTGAAAATAAGCACTGACCTCAAAAAGCTTAAGGTGATAGACAAGTGTGTCCATGTGGCTGCAGAGAAGGTCCCATGAGGGGAGATATGGATGGATGTACACGAAGTACCTGACATCACACACACACACACACTCACACACACACATACACACGATATCCATGGTATAAATCACCTGCCATATGAGCAGACACTGTCCACTCTTAATGGCTACTGTCAGCCCAACAGTCTAAACTCCAACAATAATTCAAGAAGGAATAATTCTACCCTCGTTCAATTATCTGTCCATTTTTTCATGTATTTACTCACTCAACAAATATTTTTGAGGGCTTGCTGATTGCGAGGTACCACGCTGATTGCACCCTTTGAACTGTGTAGTGACACGCTATCAAGTGGAAGGAAATTCTCGAAGCTCTTGCTGTCCTCAAGCTCCCTGTTTTTGGTCATTCCCAGTCTGTCTTGGGGCTCAGGTTTCTGTGCATGCAGGTGCTCACTGAGATGTTCTGAAAGCAGCACCTCTTACCCCACCTGGGAGTGAAGGTGTAGCCTGGGTGACCCCGGTCCCTAGGGAGGGGCTCACGTTCTCTTTCCTTCTGATCTAGCTTATTTTCTGCTCCCACAGATTTAGGGGTGACCTAGGGTGAGCCAAGCAAAAGGCTGGGACTATGGGGCAGGTTAGAATAAGCCTTAAGTTAAAGGGACCAAAAGCTATAATGAAGTATAATGGGTAAGACCAGTGAAGTCTACTCAAAGAAATAGCGTTCAAGTTAAGACTTGGATGAACATTGTGCACAGGAAGGTCAGGAGAGAGTTGGATATGGAGTAAGAAAGGGGAGAGGGTGTGCTAGGCAGAGGAAAAGATGTTTGAGAAGGGGAAATAGGGCACAATGAAAAAAATCAAAGCGAGTTTAGTATGGATGAAACTCAGGGTAGGGCATAAGTACAGGGAGATGATTTCTCAGAAGGGAGGTGTCATTATTAGAGAGATCTCTCTGGCTGTAGAGTGGAGAGTGGCTTGGGTGTAGAGAACTGAAAGAGGGTAAAATGATTTTCTAGATGAGAAATGACAGGTCTAGGTTAGCAGCAGTGGAGACGGAAAGGTATAGACTCATTGGAGAGCCGTCTTGGAAACAGAATCTGCAGAAACTTATATAGAGATTTTTTTTCCTCATAAGAGAGAGCCAAAAATAGGTGTTGGTCTAGTCAAGGTAATCATTTATCTACATGTTGTGAATTAGACATTCCTGGAGAAAATCTATCTCTAAATATTACCCTTGTGACGTGTAAACCAAAGCTTGGAACTCTATCCTTAGTGATTATTTTCTTTTGATAAGTGTCCTGGACTGTCTGTTCTCAACTATCACCACCATTATGTCCTTTCGCATTACAGAAGCAAAGCCAGAAGTTAGGTTTTTCAGGATCCCTTTCCTTTTGTAGCTCTAGGTTGGATCCTCCTTTCCAATCTGAAGAACTCACATGTGCTTTGGAAGGTGGAAAAGGAGAAGCCAGTATTCCCTCAACACAATTGCACCAGGTTTAAGGGCGAAGGTGAGATTCACAGCGTGGTTCTAGTGAGCTCTTAAAAACCTTTCTGGGGCAGGCTAAGACAGTTGGTGCCAGCTTCTCTGAAATTTCCTGGAAAGCTTTTGAGAATCATCCACTTTGGGGCTTTGGTCTGCTATCATCGGTATCTGTCTCCTTGATCTTTGCTCGTCTTTGCTCTTCTAGCTTTTCTAAAGATTATATAAATCCCTCATTCCTCTATTAAGCTTTTTTGTATCCCAGTGCATTTAACGCTTTCTAGTTTTCTGATGGAAGTCCTACTGAAATAAGTTTCTGCATACCAGAAGTGTTTCCAGAAGGATAGAAAATTTAAAAAGTGGGCATCTCAAATTCGTTCTCTGATCTGGTTACATCTGGAGGAAGTAATGACTTTACTGTCAATGACAAGTGGGTCACAAGGAGTCTGTGGCATGAAATGATAAAACAGCTGCTTAAGTTATCACCTTTGGTTACCTGGAATCAGATGTCTACAGAAGGCTTGGCCTGGGATCCTCAAATTGTACTAATAGTACACTCTGGGGCACGAAGAGTAGGGTAAGTGGGAGGACTGCTTCTTCCTGTACCAGAGATTCTAGAGAAAGAAAAATCAAAAGCTGAAATCTTTAAATTCCTAGCTCAAGGGACAAATAGAGAACCAGAAAATGTCTATGGCTGTCCTAAAGGAATCTCTGTTTCTTAGAGCTCTAGGGCTAAGGTTTCTGAAGACCACGACCAGTATATAATTCTGGGGACGGCTGAATTAAGTGCAAATTGAATCCATAGGCTTGTCTTGTCTCTTATGTTAAAGTTAGGCCTAAAAAAAAAAAAAATGAAAGTTAGGCCTTAATAAAGGAAGAATAGAACCCCGAGATTAGAATGGGGCATTTGCATAGATTATTGTGAATTTGAGTTCATTGAGCCTCCAAATACCACCAAGCCTTCCTTCCTCACTTCCAGTGTCTAAGAAGTTCTGTTTGCCCTTTTACAAGGAAGGATCTGGTATTGACCTTGGGAAAGGCACCTGTCTTCTTGTGGAATGCTAGATCCCTCAAGACTCTATCCTACCATCTCTCACTTCCTGCAGACCCATCATGAGACTCAATGCCTCAGCACCGTGGAGTGTGGCTCACGAGGAGAGACATATGTACCAAAAGTTCTGTAATATTTTGCCAACTTAAATCAGCAGGTATCGGGCAAACGTGTGTGGAAATGGATCTAAGTGTGTTAAACCATGAGGGGAGATATCTAATGGTGGACTGGGCTGAACTGATTAATGTGGGAGCATTAACCAAAGAGTAAATACACCTCAAGCATCTGGAAGGGGCTTTAACAATATTCTCAATGGGCCCATTGAAACTTCTACTCAATCTTAAATGAAGAGGAGAAGCTGGAACTTTCTTGATATACTGTAGAAGAAGGGATTTAAAATCTTAGGGCGTTAGGAATGCTGGGGTGGCTTTATTATGTATCATCTATAATTCTCCAGGATTTCTGTCCCCCAGCAGGACCCAGATGACCTTCCTTCATCAGGCACTGAGAAATATATTGGTCAGGGAAGCCTCCACATCCCCTGAAGGCTCTGTAATGGTTGCTCTCTGAGGCCAAGGTTCACAGTGGGAGATGCCATCACTGAGGTGGATCCCATGAATTCAGTAGGAATGACAGGATCCTAGAATGGGGGAGGGAGACACTTGAACTTCAGGGACAAGGTAGAGGAGCTTAGTCTAATGGGCATCAAGGCCAAAGCATTAATTTGAATGCTTTAAGCCTAAGGTTAAAATAAATCAGTAGCTGGCTATCACTTGAGCTGTGTAAGAAAACAACCAAACAAGACACTCTCTGGGTTCACCTGTTTCCTAACAATGAATTTCTTTTACTGATTCTCTTGTGGCTTGGTTCTGATAATAACTACTAGGTTCCCTGTGGCCTGGGATACAACAGTGGTTTTGAATACACAGAGTTAACAGTATTGCCCTCTGTGTCTGGGTTTAGGAGCAAGACCCTTTGGCTCAAAGGAACTTTGATAAATGAGAATTAGTCTAGACCCAGGCGAGGAATAAGAACTGTTAAGAACTGTTAATAAGAACTGTTCCCACTATGGAACAACTTTGTGTTTATTCTGCCTGTTTGCTTGTGATTTTTGTTTCCCTATCTTTAGCCCCTGTAACAAACTCTTGACCCTCTCACTCTGCAGTAAAAACTCTGAGCATTGTTTCTGGTTTGTTGAGTTCCAGGCACTGTCTGCGTGGTACCAACTCACTGAAACTTGTCTGAGCAATTCATTGGCACCTTTTGTCTATGAGACCACCAGAAGATGTAGCAAACCACAAAAATGACACCGCAGTTGATACCCACAGACTGTTCTCAGTAAACGACATCAAGTCAATATGGCCACCACTGACCTAGTCCCATCGTACACACCAGGGCTGAAGGATGCTGTCAGAATGGGGTAGAGGGAATCTGGTTGCAGAGATTAGAAACTTGGGGCAGGCATTTGAAACTGGGCTCAACTGCACATGGTAGAGGTAATAGAGCCAGGCAAGTGGATGATGATGTCCAAAAAGTATAGTAATGGGTGATTTATGAGTCCTGCCCCTCCTCATCGGAGAGTGGGGAATCTGGTATTGTCTTCCTGGGACATGGAGTATTATTGCTTGAGTCTGAGAGATCCAGACAATGGTTGTATGGGTGCTGGGGGAGATCTTGGAGGCCAGAGGGGGAAATCAGCTGGGGTATGGAGATAGGAATTCAGAGTCAGGGAAAGTTTCAGGGGGAGCAGGTTAAGATAAAATGGAGTAGAGTGCAAGAAACTTACACTTCGTGTCCGGTAGGAGTAGGATTCATTGGTGCAATGGAAACTGGGTTAAAGATCTAGGAGTTTGAGAGCAGGGAGCGAAGAGTAGTTGATGGACAGACTGTAGTATTCCAGCATTGGGATGGGTCTTTAGGAGAGGGCTCTAGTTTTTGGAGAGAATTGCCAGGAGTTACCTATGGTCTTTTTCTCGGAGAAAGTAAGGAAGTGGGTAGGATTCAGAGGCACAGCTTCAACTACAGTGAAATTAAACAAGTACAAGAGTGGGATACAAAATTGGAACTTGTTCACAGAAATGAGGCAGTAGCTTAGGTACCGGAAGTAAAGCAACAATTTCAAGTACTAGTCTTCCTCTAGAATAGAATGGATTCCCAGGCCTGGGGAGGAAATGGACTGCTACTGAAGTTAAGAAAACCAACTCTGGGGGGAAGAGGGCTAGATAGTTTGGCACAGTTATACAAGAATGTAGTCAGATAGGAAACAAGTAATTATTGAGTACCTATCCTAAGCAGAGCATGCTCAGTAAAGAAATGGGGCACATGAAAGTGTGTGTGTTCTCCTGAGAGGGAAGAGATGTGATGTGAAAATGAAACATGTAAAAACTAGGCTGTAGCTTTTGTTCAGTTCTCTATCTAGCTGAGGAACTAAATCATAAGAAATATTTTCATGGAACGAGAATAAACACTGCCGTTGAATAAGTGAAAAGTCCAGTGTGACCGTGATGGTCAGAGATGCCTTCACCAGGAAGATACACTTAAAATTGGACTCATTTGGAAATGTAGGATTAGGGCTAGAGACAGAGAAAAGGCTAAAGGATGCCGAGTGGGGGGAAGACACCGGAAAAGAGGGTGGAGGTGGAAATGTCTTGGCACGTCAGTGAGAAAGCCACCTTTGGTTGGCTTGGAAGGTTTTTGTAGGGAAGTACTGTAGATAAAGCTAAAAGGAAGCCATGGAGTTCATATTTTGCATTTAAAGGATCATTACTGATGTCTTCTATCATACTTTAATGTGTATCTCATCGCAGCTCCTTTTTTGTCTTATGAATTAGATGGGATAAGGAAGTTCTAGGTGATAAATAGACTGATATTTTGACTTATTGACCCTTGAGGATATTCTAAAGATTTCTTAATTTGCATTGTTACAAAGGAATGTTTGCTTTGTTTTTGTTGTTGGTGGAGCTAATAAGAGTTCAATTTGGAATTCAAGATTCAAATCCAGGTGGCCTTTCCTAAATTCTGCATTCTCCTCGATATATAGTCACCCTGTAAATATCCAATCCCACTCCTGCTCCATCATCTCTTGGTTGGGCTCCTATGTACAGACATCTTAGTTGTTCCAAGTAACATGCCAGATATTTTTCTTATGCTGGAATATATAAAACTACACAAAGAACGTGTGTGTGTTGTTTGACCTGCATCTAATTGTACATGAGCAAAGTATGTAAAAGAACTGAAACCTCGTTTTCTTTGTAAGAAGCCATCAATGAATGAATGGCATTGTGTATATATAGACTTCCAGCAGGGTGACAGGTGACAATGATTGACTGCATGGGTGGGCATTCCAGGGAATACTAAAGTGGGGATGATGCATGCAGAAGGTGTGAGAGGGACCGTGGCTGTCTCAGGCAAAGTCAATTAGTCAATTGAGTTTACGTTAAGGATGGCCGCGTGGCAGGATAGGAAGGCACAGCTATTGCAGGCTTGCTTTCCATTTGGGGGTGCAGAATTCAGAGTCCAGAGGCATGGCCTACTACCTTCTAATGGCTGCTAAAGGCATAGCGATTTACCTCTATGACAAGTCTGGAGTAGTTTCCTCTCCAAGGCCAAAAATCTCTAGTCAAATCTGCAGAAGAAGGGTTGTTATGGTCTTGGTGTGTTGCCTGTGTGAGCGTGTTTGTTTGTTTGTGTGTGTTTCTTTCAAAGCTAGCAGTGAGAGGCCACGTAAAGCACTGAAGGCAACATAAATGATTTAAGACCCAACGATTTTGCCAGGGAAACATTCAAGACGGAGTCTAATCCTTTAATCTAACCCCAGTCCCTTTAAAAGCTTTGAGCTAGGAGTTGACTCAGCATGTCAGTGCCAAGAAGATCCATTGACCCTGAGTTCAGTGCTGAGAAATTGAGAAATGTTCTTTTTAATGTCTATTCAATAAATACAGCATCCACCTTGCACGGGGCTGCACAATCCACTTCAAATCCATTATGGGATGTTCTTGTGAGCTGACAAGTTGTCCTGAGACAACAGTGGCCGTGAGATGAGGTTAACCCTTGCTGGGGAATGTAAATCATCACGGCCACCACTGTGGCTGGCTCTCTTAAGACCTTGGAAAGAAGGTAATATTTGCATCGATGTGAGGACCGGTGGTGTGCATTTCCTTTCGGACTAAGGTCATCTTCTTTGGAATACATAAACTCAGGCACAAGAAACCTACATACAATAGCCACAAAATGACATTTTATAAAACAAAAATGATGATAAAAGATGACATGAAATTATATCTTTCCTTGTCATCACCCTTGGAAACAGAGATCAGATCTCTCTCACCTCATCTGGCATGGACAATTCCTACTGTGTTACCTATGAATTCTGTGGTCATATTTTATGAATTTCACATCAGGACATTTAATCTGATAAGGAGTGGTTGTGTTGATAATAAGTGAAAGGAGAAATCTAAGAGATGGAGTTTGGGCATTGAAGTACTGGAGTGTTGTGCACATTTCAGTGGTTTATGGGACAAATGGGGGAGACTATTGAAAATTAGAACATTAAAAAAAATCTAAAGGATGGTTACTGTCCTCTTATGTGGCTGGAGGTAAGAGTGACCTAGAGACAAGCAAACTGAAAGATTCCTCTGGAATCGAACCAAGTCAGGGCTGAGGTTCAGTTGCTTTGGAGTCTTTGCATTATAGTAACAGATTGCCTTGTATGGAACCATTCACCTCACAGCAAAGCGTATGTGCATTGGATAAACATTTGTGGGTTGAGAGGTTACTTAGTTGACTGTGGTGACACATTAAACAACATAGAGTAATTCCCTATAGTTTGCCAAATGGCCAATCCCTTGTGGGATCCGTTCACTTAGCAAATACTTACGGGATACCCTCTATCAAAGAATCATTAAAACCTAAAATAGAATTTTGGATATGTGGGAAACAGCAGTCTTAGACTCTTTGCAGTTGCCAAAAGTGCCTTCCTAGAAACCAGTTTCATAGACTTGGCTAGGTGTTCTTTGGAAAATGGGCTCCATTGGCAAATCCGTTAAGGAAACACGAATCGAAATGGAGAAATTGCTTTACCAGAACACCTTTCCAGTGATAAGCTAATACTGATTGCCAATTCCAAAAAGGGGGATAGAGCATACAGTGTTTCACCAACTTTTGACGATAAAGTTGTACTTAAAAAAAAAAAGTGTCTCGTGGAACCAGCATTCTGTAGAACATACCTTGAAGAATGCTTGTCCATTGAATTCAAGTAGGATGACTTTCTCAAAGCAACTAGAAGAATTTTGCAGTCAACCTTGATTTTCTCCTTTGTGTCTGAGAAGGTGCTTGCAATTTGCTACAGTGGACTCTGAGGAGGCCAGATTTATGCCTCCCAACAGAGTAAAGTGACTTCAATGTACAGATTGCTGGTGTTGAAAAATGTAAGCTCTGGGGATAAAGGGAGGGTTTAAGCAGCCAGGGAATATCTCAGCAGAAAAAAATGACTACATGGCTCTGCCCTCCTCCATCCCTGCCATGTTCCCTCCTGGGTCTGTTTAGATCAGGAGTAGAGCATTACGCTCAGGGCTTGGCTGCCTGCATGCGGGGTTGAGAGTGATTTCTTCTTCTTCTTTTGCACTTTTATAAGCCTCTTACTGCATACCTCCACATCCAGGTGTGGTGGTCATACTAATACTTGTTTGAGCTCAGCTTTTTCTCCCCTTTGCAGAGGGATGGGGTATCCCCATTGTCTTAATCAGGATCACTCAGTGAGCAAGTGTGGCACAGAATGGACATTTGTTATATTCTACATCCCAGATATGGCATTAGATATGGCTATATATCACCTTTGGGGCAGGTAGTATTGACCTCATTTTAGAATCAAGGGAAACTTAAGTAACTTGCCCAAGGATATGGAACTGGTCAATTGTGGAAATAAAATTGCATCTGGGTCTGCCCAACTTCAAAGCCCACCACGCCGTAAGGCAGTTGTATATGTAAGTGCTTTACAGGTGACAAAGAGTGACACATGCATTATCTCATTCAAATTCTGACCTTTTATTGAATCAGCTTTTGGATTAAAAAATAGAAGGGATTGACACCTTTCCCAGGTCACACAGCAAGCCAGAGGCTTAAGGGCAAAGGAGCTGGTCTAGGCCTAGCCTAGACATCTTGCCTCAAACAGATGACCACCTAGGTCGTGTTTATAATGATCATTATGGTCTTTTGTAAATTTGTACTGGCTCATAAGTCATTAAAATTACTCATTTAATTACTCATTCAATTTTTGAAACAGTTCTTAAAGTAGGTAGTATTATTTTCTGTTTATTCCAAATGAGGAACAGGAGGCCAAAACAGGCCAAAAAAGTGGCTTGATCAACATCAATGCCGGACATGATGCTAATAGTCTGGTCGGCATTACGTTGCTCAATCCTTAGGCTTCTTAGGAGGTAGGTGCTGTTATTACCCCCATTTAGCAGAAGGGAAAACTGGGGCTCAGGAAGCTTAAGTAGGGAGGGTTGGAGTTGGTATTTGACCCTCTTCAGATTCTAGAGCCTCTGCTCTCAACTCAATGTTGGCCTGCCTCTCCAATTAATGCTTATCCTCAAGACTTCCATCTCTGATCCTCATTCTCTTTCCACCATAGTTATGAGCTGTCAAAACATAGGGATGCAAAGTGAGAGTAAATCAATGACCCAAATGCCTTCGCTATAAGAAAAACCACATGCATGAATGTCAAAATATGTGCCTGTTTAAGGTCATATGTATAAACGAAGCACACGGGGTCTTAAAAAGCTCCTTTGGTTTAGAATTGCAAAGGTGGAGGTTCTCTGTGCATCCGGCTTCCGCGGCTTTTGCATATGTTGTAGTGAAATCCTGTCATGAGCCGATTTCTTTATATCTGTGTCCTGGCGAGTTTTTCCTGATTGATTAGGATGGAGTATCTCTCCGTCGATCAGAACCGCACACTGTAAATGGTGTGACAGCCCGTGTATCAGCCCGGGCCTCCGTCACTGCTATAGCCAGAGTCCCCAATCGGATTGCGCCTGAGCATTGACATTCCGGTATTGATGCTCATGTGACACCGTGAGCTATTGTAACAATCTTTATTTTATCTGTGGCTTTTGCTCTCGGGCTTGGGTTGAGCCCCCACAGGGTTACCACGATAATCAACACCTCTAATTAGCACTTAGAAATGTCTGGCTCCCAAGGCTGTCATTAGAAGACAAGCTTGGTGTGCAAAATACCGAAGCTCTTGCATTTCCCCAGCAAAATCTTCCTCCCAGGCCTATGTCATGGATCGTGCTTTCAACACTCTGCCGGCAGGAGACCCCCCTTCCCCGCTCCCCTCATTTAGGAAGAGCGGGATTCAGGGGATGAGGTCTGCTTGGGCAATTGGGAGGCTGGAAATTAGACATCATGTCGCATGCCTGATTCTTTCTAGTCAGAAGGCAGGGCCCCGATTCGAGCCCGTGCTCTCCACCATCCCTCCCCCGTGATGACTCTGATGATGGTGTGTGCAGCGATCAATGCGAAAGAAAGTAACGGGAGCCTCTCTCCTCCCGTCCTCGATCTCATTTTCTTTTTACAAATGGGATGGGGGGAATAGCTGAGCACCTGCTCATACCTCTGAACTCAGCAGGCCCAGGGGACCCCGGAGAAAGACAATATCTCCATTGCACTCCCTTCACCCTCCCCCAGCAAGAAGCAAGGGCTGAGAAGCAGCAGGATAGCTACTCAGTGGAGGTTTTCTGCGGGGAGGGAGATGATCCATTGGCCAAGGGTTCTGTGGTGTACTTGGGAGCAGGCTGGCTGTTTATTCTCCAAAAACTATCACCCAGTCAAATGTAAGCTAATGCTGATAGCAATCAATTGCTGTGCTCACTGTTGCTGCTACTGATCGGGACACAGCCTCTGGAGCCATGGGAGCGTCGTGACGCCCAGCTGCTTGGACCCCACCTCTCCTTCACACAGATTCTTCTCTGTAGCCCGCTGACACCTTTTCATACCCCCACCCAGTTTGTAGGAAAGCAATCTTGGATGACTTTGTCTGTTTTGAGGAACAGCCCAAATGCCGGGGCTGGCAGAAATGGGGAGAAGGAAGACAAAGGCAGTGTGAGGCAAACCTCGTCCCCCTGGGAAAGGGCTAGGTTGTAGCCATTCCCTCCGGTTCTTGCAACCGTGAGGACTGGACTCCTCCAGAACCACAGGCGGAGGAAAGCCTGATGAACCGAAGAAAGTCTGGACAAGCTGGTCGCGGTCTTCATAACACGGAGGTGGAAGGCTTGGATTCCAGTCCACTCTTGGCTGCTCATTTGGCATCGTTGCTTTCTGTGTTCTGGTCCTTGTGTCCCCATCCAACAGAGAGAACGGTACTGACTCCCTGAAGGCAGGACGCAAATGGCCTCTGAAGTTTCCTTCCAGTGGAATGATTTAGGAAAATAGGCTTTGGCACTACCTCTTCAATGACTCCCCTAACAAAATTGGGCTCACGACCCATCCTTTACCGAGTGAAGCTTCAGGCTGGTGGCTGCTCATTCTTCTGTGTGTCCCCATGCCGCCGTCAGCTGGTTACCAAGGGTGCAAAGTGACCAGGTGCTATTCACCAATAACCAGTGGGTTTATTTTGTCATTCCTCCCCAAAACACAGACACACGCGCGTGCACACACACGTGTGCACGCACACACACCCCTACTCGCAAGCCCTGAAAATGTTTGAAGAATTGGCTTCTGGTGTATTTCGTGTACGTTATCTTCTCAAACGAATGAAACCCCCAAATCCAAATCTGTCATTAGTATTCTATGTATTTTATACATCAGAAAGCAGAATCACAAAGAGAGTATAACTTGCTCAAAGACATACAGCAATGGATTTTGGAATGAAGTGCCTTTTGAGTTTTCCTCTAATTAAACCAAATGAAGCCAGATTTATTTCATTTTCCCACAAGGCCAAGTCAGGCTCCGCCTCAATATCGTCTGGTCTGGAAACTGGGTTCCCTCGTAAGAGCAGTTAGACGGTTCTGCACGTGGTGGGTCACCGCTGACGGTGTGGGTCTGCCGCCATGAGGAACGAGGCTACAGGCTGGTCTTCAAACCCACCAAGGACATTCAATCAGTTGAACCTCAGTGTTCTCTGTAAAATGGGATTAAGATGCCTTCCTTAAGATGGAGGGTAAAGGGTCACGATATACAAGGCCTGGCAAATATTGGGTGCTCAGTACAAGTGATTTCCCTTCTTTTAGACTAGGGCAAGCTTGGGCTGCTTTTAATAACAACAGCTAGCATTTCTGAGACAGGTTAGAGTCTGCAGAATGCTTTCACACATTCTTTGTCACCTCACCCCTACCAGACAGAGAAATAGAAGAGGCAGTCAAAGACTAAATATTTTTATATTGTCCCTGATCGAGTAGTTTACTCAGAAAGGAGGAAAATTAGAGCTGGTGGGTACAAGAGACCTGGAAATGTGGGGATGTGGTGTTTGTTTTCTTGAATGAGTCACTAGGAAAGCTGGAACACGGGAAATGAGCTTTCCAGTTCTTAGATCCTATTAAAGCGTGCGTATTTGGTTCCACACCTGCTTTGTCAGTATGACCAGGATGAATCCTGTTTGGTCTGTTTCCTTGATATTTACCCAAGTCTGCAATCAACAAGAAAACACATCTCAGCGTCTCACTTGGCAAGAGGAAGAATGGAAGCCGCACCGCAGCTGTCATATTTATTTCAGTGGCAAAGCAGGTCAGGAAAATTGATAAAATTAATCATACAAACGAGCAAACATCAGGAGTGAGAACGTGAGGGAACAGATGAGTTCTTGCTTCATTCCGCGCTGCACCTGCCCTTCGTTCTAATGGAATCTGTGCAATCAGCTGATGAAAGCAGGCGGGGAGGGGGCCGTGGCAATGGGAATAAAGGCCTGAAGAGAAATTGGAACCTGAGAGATTATCGGGGCAGGTCTTATTCTGGGGGCCTGCGGTGTCTGTGAAACTCTATTACGTTATCTGAGGCAGTAAGAAATTCATCTTTCAATGTCCTGTGAAGAGAGTAAGTTCAGGACCTAATATTGGCTTGGATCTATGGCAGCTGATCCTAACTAATTTGGGCAACATTTCTTTCCTGTGAGAGGAAGCAGCATGGCCCTTACTGCAGGGGCTCTTGACTCTGGATGCACTTTAGTATCACCTGGGGAGCTCTTAAAAACACTGATGCCCACACCCAACCCCAGATGAAATGAATCAGAGGCTCTTGCGGGTGGGGCCCAGACGCTGATGATTTTTACCAACTCTTCAGGTGATTCGAAGACGAAGCCAGTGCTGAGAGCTGCTGGCCTACAAAAGTGTTTCTCCAACATTAGCATGCATCAGAATCATCCCGAGGGTTTGTTAAGCCAGACATTGCAGGGCCCCGCACCTGGAGTGGGGCCCACGTGAATTTTTACTTCTAATAGGCTCCAGAGAATGCTTGTGTTACTGGTCCAGGGATCCCACTTGGAGGACCACTGTTGAGCGGAAATGGTACCAAGTTCTTGTTCTGATCCCATCACTAATTAGTCGTAGTAATTTAAGAAGTTCCTACAGCCCTTAAGTTCACATTTTATATTACTGCCCTCATTATTACAAAGATTTTGGGGGGAATCAAGGGCAATCATGTATATGGAAGTACTTTGTAAACTATAAAGCCGGGAATGAAAATGAATTTGTAATTAATTCTATCGAAATTGCCATTTTGCTTGGTGTTTCAGAGATCTTGCTGTGGTTATGGCAACTTACAGCCGGATTTATTCATTCACTAAAAGAGTAATTAACAAGGGCCATTATATATCAGGCCGCAGACCAAATGTTGGGCTAACACAATGACATGACAAGTGTATCTCTTCCCTCATGAAGCTTTTACTCTGGCGTAGGGCCAAATCTACCTGTTTTTGTATGGCCTGTGAGGTAAGTATGGTTTTTTACATATTTTTTAAAGATTTTCTTTCTTTATTTAGAGTGTGTCAGGTGGAGGGGCAGAGAGAGAGGAGAGAGAGAATCTCAAGTGGGCTTTGTGCTCAGCATGGAGCCCAATAGGGGGTTCGATCTCAGGACCTTGAGATCATGACCTGAGCCAAAATCAAGAGCCAGATGCTCAACCAACTGAGCCACCCAGGCGCCCCACTTTTTATATTTTTTAATGGTTGGAACAATCAGAAGAACATATTGCCTGATACGTGAAAATTATATGGAATTCAAGTTTAAAGTTTAAAAATAAAGTTTTATTGGAACACAGATATACTTATTCATGTTCATAACCACTGCTTTTGGGCTACAAATGTGGAATGGAGCAGGAATGACAAAGACTGTATGGCCCACGAGGCCTATAATACTTACTGTCTGGTCGGGACAGGAAAAGTATGCTGATCCCTATCCTAGGGGAAGAGTTAAATCCCACTGTAGTTAGTTCTGGGAGGGAACAAACAAATGTTGGAGAGACTCACAGGCATGGGGACCTGTTTTAGAAAGGGAGGCTGGGGAAGGTCTCTGTAGAGAGATGTTAACCCAGGATCTAAAGAATGGGGGTAGTTACCATCCAGATTCTCTGGGTAGAAGAGAACAGCAGTCATATAAAAGCCCTGTGGTGGGCAGTTTGGTTTTCTTGAAATACTGTAAGAAAACCAGTGTAGCTGAAGCATAGATTCAAGGAGTGGATGGGTTTGTTACTGGCTCCTGTTGAGGGAACATACAGGCAGGGATCAGGGCAGGAGGGTCCTTTTATGCCCTAATGGGTTTAATTTTATCTAAGTACAATGGACCCTATTTTAAGGAAGAGAGGCATTGATGATGAAAATAGCTAATTTTTATTGAGTGCTTACTATTGTTGGGTGTCATCCTAAGGGCAGCGCAGTCTTCACAACACCTGTAAGATAGGGGTTAGTATTGTCCTCGTTTTACTGATGACGAAAGTAAGGTACAGAAAGGTCAACTGCCTAATATCACACAGATGGTAAAGTCAGAGCCGAGACTTGAACCCAGACTGGGTGGCGATTGTTTGAAAACCAGGTGGGAAGCTATTCTTCAAGTCCAAGCAAGGGATGGGTGGACCAGTGTAAGGAGTTAGCTGAAGAGATGGGCAGAAGGGCAGATCCCCTGACCCAGGGGTCGGGATGACGACCTTGATTGTCTAGATAGGGAGTGAAAGTGAGGGAAGGTCAAGTTCAACTTCCAAATTCCAGGTCTAGAGAACTGGCTTTTCACTAAAAATGCCATGGCCAGAGACCTTAGTACACTGTACACTTTGATTTGGAATAAGAATTGCAAATACATATGAGTACATATCTAACTCCTCTCCCCCAGGAACTGTGAATTCTTCGTTGAGGGCAGAGACAAGGATCCTTATATTTTTCTATATCCAACATGGAATAGTGTAGGGCATAGTGTAGCTGGTTAATACAATGTATTAAGCTGAATAAATCTTAGTACTTATTCATGTGGGACATATATAAGTTAACTAGGCTAGACCACATTGAATTTTGAGCAGCAAATTGATATTTGAAAGTCTGAGCCTCAATACTCATGGAGATTCATTTATTTGGGGGACTGTTTGTTTTTGCTTTGTCATGTCTCTAACTTAGGGGTTTGATTCCCTCTTGACTAGTCCTTGAAATTCTGAGTGTTCCTCAAAGTATTTAAAGCTCGTAAAGTTTAACATAAATATAAAAAAAGTCAGAAAAGCACTTAGAAATATGTGCAACTATCATTTCTGGTGCTTCTTTTTAAAGGTAATAGGAAACTAAACTCTAAAAGGATTTGATCTGGTTTATACCATTTTTATTCACCGATTCTTCAATTTTATCTTACAGATGAGGATCAGATCCTTTGAAACCATTAAGATAAAATCAGTGGAGACTTTTGTGGATCTTCAGTGACCCTTGGGTTCCCTTGATTCTGGTGCTGTGACCTCTCCTGACTCACCGGGTCCCTCCCGATTCTCCGAGATGTCACCCCTAGGTTGCCAGGCAACGCTAACAAGACTGGTCTTCACCCTGCAGTTAGGTATCAGTTGATGCCATCACATTTTAAGTTATTATTACTATTTAACAAAACCATGGTCAAGGCCTGAGTTGCTCTCAGTGAGGTACTCTCTCTGGAGAAAATGCTCATGTAGATTTCCCAAGAAACTAATTTATTTTTTCCCCCCTTAAAACAGATCACAGTTAAGTCTGTAAAGGATGGAGAGGGTCCAGGATGGGGTGTAAGGGAGTGTGGTGCTCAGCTGATGAGAACACACAACATAGGCTGTCTTAAGCAGGTAGATCATGAGTAAGTGCAAATTATACATGGAAACACAGCAGAAGACACATTTGTTTTCTGACAGTTGCTAAGACTACTAGTGTTTGGGCAAATTCCTGAGGATGAGCCTGAACTTGAATTCTAGAAACCGCGTACCCTGAAGCCAAGCTTTCAGGATGAGGATGGGCTCAATGAGCAGGATTTTCATTTTTTAGAGTTTTCAGGAGTTTTGTTTCTGATTCTTTACTGATGTTTGGCTAACACAATCACCAGCACAATTCTCGATCATTTTCACTACTTGACAAATATCTGTGGATTTGGATTGTTTATGTAACAACCTTTCCCTTTGTGCCTAGAGGTGCAGTTTACCAGTCCAGCAGTCAAGCACACATTTATTAAGCTCCTACTGTTTGTCCTTCAGTGTGCCAGGGACTCTGAGAGAGATGAAGACCCGACTGGTGCTTTTAAGGGCACGACTTACCTGAAGCCATAATTAAACAATAGTAACATTGATGGAGTGTCTACTATAGGCCAGGCACAGGGATAAACACCTTCTGGCCTCTGTCTCCAGTCCATAGAACGGGATTCCACAGTGGATGTTGTTGCCTGTGTTTGCTTGTCCAAGGTCACGTGGCTTGCTACGGGGAGAGCTCAGGTTCTATACCAGGTAGGCCTGGGACCGAAACTCTCATATTTGAGAGTCATGGCTATGCCCGTGGCATTAGCACACATGAAAGCATTCATCCATCCATCCACTTGGCTGCTCTTGTAATAGCTGCCAGACACCTGACCGTGTACTTAGCAGCAAGAGGAGGGAAAGCCTATGAGGGTCTATTGAACAATGTAAATAAGGTCCTTACCCTCAAGGAGCTTACATTCCAATTGGAAAGAAAAACAATCGAGTAACCAAACAATAGTACACAACTGAGCAAGCAAGCAAAGAGCTATAATTTCTGGTAGTAAAATACTCTGTGATGAAAATAAAGCAAGGTAAGAGGGGACAAAGTTTGCATGTTATGTTCCAGGTCACCTATGATAGACCCAGAATCGCTGACTTTCTACATCATGGTATTCTAGAAAAGACAAGCTTGCAAGCATTCCCAATTATCGACATGGGATCTACACTCTATAATTTGCTAATCGTGTTCTCTTTAACATCACAGTATAATATTCCATTCAAAATCCAGTCTAATGATTTTGAAAGTCAACACAAAATTACACTTTTGTTGTATATGTAACTTGGCCATCTGGCTAATATTGTAAGTTCCAATTCTTTGACTTATGTTGTAAGAAACAAACAATTTTGAGTGCATACTGGAGGATAGGTCCTGTGCTACCTACCGGTAAAAACAACAACGAACAAACAAAAAAGCCTGGTTTGCTCCCTCTGTCTCTGCCTGAGGAGAGAAGAGGCACTGATGAAAGTCTTTTTAATTCTGTTGCCGACCTCCCTATCTCCCCTCCCCTGCCAAATCACGCGAAGTCGCAAGTAGAAAGGCAGACAAACATTGCCATAAATGCAAAGAGTAATTCTAATATTAAAGAAGAACAACCCAGGAAGACACAGCCACTAACAAGCATTAAAAAAAGGCAGAACAAACCCTTGTATAGAATCTTGCTGACAAGTGCTATTAAATATTAATTCTATAGACCATGGAGACATCATTAAACAAACATATATACCCCGATGCTGAATGCGCACCGGCCCAGGCATTTGTTTTACACGTGGTTGTTGGCTAGGTGTACTCTTTTGTGTTGCCTTCCAAGGCAAAAAGCAATTTTCCCCCTGCTTCCATTAATTGTATCCTTACATATCACCGAAATCCTCATTGCCTTTTTGGTTATTTGTCTTGTCCTTCCCTTTCATTTAATTGGAAAGACAATTTTAGGGAGAATGAAGGGAGTTACCTGTTTCCAGGCTGCAGCTCGAGGATAAAAACATATCATGTTTAGATGGCGATGTGGATTTAAAGGAACAGTGCTCTGTGCAGGGCACTTGGAGAAATGAGAGCGCAGGGTGACCTTTACCCAGTTTAATGCTACTTTCCAATTTCTCCTCAAGATTCTTTAAATAAAGATCCTAAATGTTAAGGAGGAAAAAATTCTAACCCACAGAATTAGCAAAGCTTACTTATGCAGTTTATTCTTAAAGTCTGGATACACTCTAAATCCTGTAAATATAAAGGGATAACTTCACCATATTTGGAATTATAATCACAGAGCTGCAAAGGGCCTTAGGGGGTATCTAGGCCAGTGGTTCTCAAACTTCGATGATCAGAACACTCTCCTTCAAACACAGATGGCCAGGTCCTGCCCCCTGGAATGTCTAATTCGGTAGAACTGGGTGGAAGTCAGGGAATTTGTATTTCTAACAAGCTGCCTGGTGATGCCAATGCTTCTGATCTGAGACTACACTTAGAGAACCACTGATCTAGTCTAACCCTCACATTTTACAGATGAGTAAACTGAGATCCTGAGAAGTTACTACAATGTACCCAATGTTACAAGTTTCGCTGAAGGTTGATTCTCCATTGGGACCTACGTCTCCAGAGCCTACATCATGCTTTTCCCACTGCAGCATGGAGAATGTTAGACGGATACCATAGGGAGATTAGAACTCTGCTCCTGTATTAGGAAGTCACCCTCTGGAGTGGTCACTCTTCTGAGGAATGCAAGAGTCTTCAGTGCGACAGCTGGAGAGCCCCTCGGCAACCTCCCCATGCTCTTGCCCTCCTGCCTGGCGGTCACCTCAGTGGATATGACCTGTCCAGGGCTCCGTCACCGCCAGCCATTGAGATGGAATTAGAATGGGCTTCCCAGATTCCCAGGGTCTGGTCCTTTCTGCCTCTTGTGTCCTTTCAGGACACAACCATGTTGGGACCAACTGAGAATATGGTAACCATTGTTTGCCTACTTTCAAGGAAGACTTTGTCCAGGTGGAAACAGTCAGGATGGATATTTCAAAAGCCCCTAGCGAGAGGGCACCGTGTAAAACCACGTCTCCGCAGGGCCGCTCCATGACTCTCCTGGGCCTTATGCTTTCCTGGGTCCCTTCCTCCATTAAAGAATATGAACCCTGATCTTTTACCCTTCCGTGGACGTAAGGACACAGGTCACCCAGGCTGCCTTCGTGTTTATATATCAACCATGAGTTCCTGTGCTCGGGAAGAAATGCAAACTAAAGCATCCTCCCGGGCCCCTCCGACTAGGGGATCGGTGCCAAGGGTGCCCACCGGGCGAGTGGGCGCGGGGTGTCCCCGGGAAGCCAGCGCCCCGCCGCGCCTCCGAAGACAAAGGGGCGGCGCGCGGGTGTGCGGGGCGGCTCAGGGCAGGCGGCGGGCGGCGGGCCCGACCCCGGCGGCGGCCCCGGTCCCCCGGTCCCCGCAGCGGGTGGCGCGGCGCCGGGGACCCGCGTGCGCCGAGGAGGAGGCCGGGCTGGCGCGCACCACCGAGCGGAGCGCCGCGCGGGTTTTTTTTTTTTTTTTTGCATACAATTATAGTGATGGCATCATTTTTTTTTGAAACAAACTGTCCATAAATGTCACTGAAAATCCGGGTCTCCTTTTATTAAAACTGAAAAATGTGTATAAATGTAAATAACAAATGACTGATACAGGGATAAGAACACCAGAGCGGCTGCTGGCGTCTCTCTCTTGCTCTCTTTTTTTTCTCTCCTCCTCATGTAATTTGCATTAATAAAGAGGCTGTTCCTTGTCGGAATGTGTTTCATCCGGTTTAAAATCCCAGGGCGATCCACTAGGAAGAGCTCTGGGAGAATCCAACTGTCAGAGCCGACAAGACAAATGAATCCCGATGTCAGGAGCGTGTGGTTCAACGATGACAGATTGAGAAGAACTGTCCCCCTCTCGACAGGCGGGCTTCATTTTCAAATTAATAAATCTGAATAAAATATTTTTCCTTTCATTACGAGCGGAGCCTGTTTGACAGTTCCCGTGACAGGAGGGAGTCGCCGTGTTGATGAGAACAGTTTGCATGAATTCCACCTGGGCTTTTTCTGTTTTATTTTTACCTGCAATCTCTTGCCTGTTTGCCTCTCTCCTCCCCCCTCCCGCACCTCCCGTGTTTCCCCTTCCCCTCCCTTCCGTGCCTTGTTTCCCCCCATAGTCTTCTTGTCTCATGATCCTTCCCTCCCTCCTTCCCGCACTCTTCTCCCACTCTGAAATGTCACCCACTCCTATTTTTTGCTACTCTTCTATTCACCTGCAGGCTATTACCCTGAATTAAAGGCCAGAGTATAGTTTCACTGAAGAGAGAGAGAGAGAGAGAGAGAGAGAAAGAGAGAAAGAAAGTCCACAACTAATTATTATGAAATGTTTTCTTTTTTCCTGTGGCTGCTTATCACGGATCAGATGATGATAACAGCTCGCGCCCAGGCTAGAGGAAATAGTGCGTTTCTCTAATTTATAATTTCACTTTAGGAAACAATCCTTATCATTTTCTCTTCACCAAAAATAAAGGCAACCCATCCAAACAAACAGACAAACAAACAAACAAAAAAACCCTTTGTTGTCAATTTCCCTCCCAAAGCTAAAAGAACGAGATCAGCGCGCACACCTCAGGAACTGGAGATGCAGAGGCAAGTCTTAATGCACAGGGTGACAGGCTGTTCCTCTTAAATAATTTAGGCGCACTTTCTGGGAAACAATATGTGATCATTAGAGAAATACTATTGAGAAAAGTGACTTCTTGGTAACAGAGGGGGTTTTGTTTTTGCATTTGGTATAGAATCCTGGCTCAGTAGGCGAGTTTCAATGTCCCTGTTCTTCAGCCTAAGATCCACAGAGCACAGGAGAAATGAATCTGAGTGCAGCAGTCAGTGACTCCCCAAATCCCCAGCCTTGAATGCAGGACTCCCCCATGCCTCCCTCCTCAACCTGCAAGGAAGGAAAGAGACTCGCCAAACCTGCCACAGTAAAATGAGGGAGGTGCCAGGAGATCCCGCGGTCTTCCACCCAAGGGTCTGGCCTCTGACCCTGACTTGTTATGTTCTGCACATCTGTCGTTCATGCTCTTCCCCATCCTTCAGAAGGTAATGAGCCTGCAGTGTTTTCTCTGCAGTTGTATAGGATGAACTTAGGTCCTAGGGTTTGCATCTGATGTGCATGGCAAGTCTTTGAGAACAGAGGTCACAAAGGTAACAAGCTTGCCTTTGGGTTCATGTAGGTGGAAATCTCAAGCAACTATCTGAGATCTTCAGGCTTAGGAAAGTGTGTGTGTGTGTGTGTGTGTGTGTGTGTGTGTGGTCTGTGACATTTTGGATTTGATTCTTGAAATAAATTATTTAAGTGGTAGAAATTAGACAAAGGCAATAATTGAAGGCTTTCTAAATCCCCATGTTTAAGTATGGTAAACCACACTAGATGGGAGCAGAGTGTAATACTCAAAGATTTCTCAGAGAGGTGACTTCCACCTTTGATTTTGCTGAGATCCCATTTAATAACTAGGATAAATAGAAAAGCCACCTACTAAAACCTTTAAAACAAATCGGCATTAAGAAGACAGGAGGAAGTTCAGTGGTCAGTATCAAGATTCTAGAAGTTCTTACATAGGTGGTTGTCTTGCTTTATTATACTTTTCCCATATTGTACTTTTTCCACACAGAAAAAAATACCATTCTAACACAGTCTACCAGATTCCAAAATCCAGTATCATATCATCTAGATATTAGTATCTAATTAACTATCGTGATGCTATACGAATATAAGAAAAGAAATGTGAACGTTCTGAGATCTTTTATATCAATCACACAACCCTGGTAGGCAAGAGGGTATACAGTCTTCATTTTGCAGAGGTAATAGGAAACTGAGTGTCAGGATTAAGTGACTTAATATAAGATCACTTGACTCACAACTAGAAAAGGGGGGATCGATTTTTTCCCCTTACTGCACATGTCATTACCTTTTCACTAAATTATCCTGCACTCGGCCGTGTGTGTTCGTGTGTGTGTTAGTGGAAATCTTCCAGGTAAATCACACCATCGTAGAGCTGACTACTATTAATTCTCTAACGGTTGGAAACTACTGCTCTCCAATCTCACCAATCCACATTCCATTTTGCTGATTGATTTGTATCGGCCTCTCAAAATATTTATTTTCAGATTCTCTCTTCCATTTTCTCCCCCTGGGTAATATTGAGATGTTAAAAAACAGCCATACCAAGACCATCACTGTTTTCAAGCAAGTGGTATTATTAATTAATGTATGGGAAATAACCTACAAAAATTAGAGATCCTTCACAGTATTAAAAAATATTCACACTACGGGGGTGCCTGGGCGGCTCAGTCGGTTGGGGGTCTGCCTTCAGCTCAGGTCACGATCTCGGGGTCCTAGGATCAAGTCCCATGTCAGGCTCTCTGCTCAGCGGGAGCCTGCTTCTCCCTCTCCCTCTCCTGTGCTCTCTCTCCCTCTCTTTCTCTCTAATAAATAAATAAAATCTTTGAAAAAAACTCTTCACACCTCTAAAAGGGGGTAAGAGGGTCATGATAGATGAAATGATTTATATATTTATTTTTTAAAGATGTGGCTCACTTTAAATTCTATGAGGATAGGGAGTTATGCCCTATTAACACGGTTCAGTGAGCTGAATTACTTATTGGGTATTGGATTTTTGGGCAATCTCACTTCCTTGAGGCTGCATTGATAAAAATGGGCAATAATTATTTTTATGGGAACGCTTTGAAGACACTTGACAGTAATATAACACCTTACATTTATGTCTTACAATTTTCAAAATATCGCACAAACATTGCTTTTTTTTTTCTCTCTTGATTCAGACAGGAATGAATGAATGAACAGATAAACAAATGTGTTTATCTTCATGACAGCCCTATAAAGCAGGCACGATTATCCCCATTTTACTGCTGAATGAAGATACAGAGAGATGGAATGGTTTAGAAGAGCCAAAGAACTAAGGTGAGGCAGAGCCGAATTCAATGCCAGGTTGTCCTGGCCGAAAGGTACTTTCTCCACTATTCCTTGGATCGAATTTCTCAAATAGTAGAAAAACTTCTTTCTCTGGGATTGAGTCTCTTATATTACTAGAGCAGAAGATCAGCTTGGCTGGCTAGATAATGCATGAAACCAGCAAATTGTTTTTGGTGCTAACCCATGCTGGGTAATAGGTATTTAAACAATAGAATGAGTCATTCATTCTGTGGCCACTTTTGAGGTTTAGAATTCATCAGATGTATCTCCATGGTTTTCTAAAGAGGTGTGGCTATAAGCTTAGTGTCTGGTTGTATCTTCACGGACCTGAGGCCACTACGAGTGTCAAGGTCCTGGAGCATAGGGGTTCATGGCAAACGGAGGCCAGCCCGGCTCAGGAATGCTCTGTCTTCTCCCAGGTGACTTGAGCTGTGCTTTAGGAAGTCAAACCACAAGGGTTTCTCTTGCATCCTCACAGAAGGGAGCACAGAGGCGGCTAAAGAGGAAGAGTGAGTGATTCACTTGGACATTCCCCGAACTCCTGCTCAGTGCTGGGCAGTGTGCTCAGAAATGGGACTAGAAAGCTCTATGAAACACACCTGTCCTCGCGGAGTTGAGTCGCACGAACGCTCCCCGTCTCTGCTAAGTTCTCTAACAGAGGCTTGCTCACAGTGTCTTGGGAGCTGAGGATGAAGCAACTGACTGTGTGTGTGGGATTCTTGCAGAGACGTAGGAGAATTTCATGGAAAGGTACCTGCTATCCCCTATGGAATGGTGCCACGGTCCGTATTAGTAGTCTTACCTTTCCACTATTTCTTTGCATGCATTCAATTTTCCACTTAAATTGAATCTCTTTTCTTTTTCAAGTAATAATGAATGCCATTACTATTACTTCTCTACCATCTATTACGCATCCACTGTGCGCTAGGCACTGTGCTGTATGTTTTTTAATCCTGACAATAGCTCTGTGAAAGCCTCTCTATCTGTTCTTCATTCCGTAGTGGAGGAAACTGAGACTTGGAAGCCTGCTAAATCTGATTCAGTCCTTGTGAGGCGTGGTCCTCCCTTCCCTCATTGACGCAAAGTCTCCTGGCCTTTGATTCATTTGTCCAGAATTGCCTCTCCCTCTATTTCCACTTGTCAAAATCTCAGGCAGGGCTCAGTGCAAACGCCTGTCCCTCTGTGAAATCTTTCCCGATTTTGCACCACCTGGGGATGTCTCCACATCAAGGAGATCCTTGAACTTGGAAATCAAGGCAATCATTTTGGGATAATTGTGAAATCATGACCCAGGGGCCCAGGGCCCTGCCTTCAAACAGCCCCGATCTATGGCATCCCGCCCTCAGGAGATACGACTCTCTGTTCTTCCTTAAATATCTCCAGGGGCAGAATTTCTACAGTCTCTAGCAGTCCTTTCCTTTCATCGGATCAAGATTTCCCCCACTTAATCTAATGCATTCCCTCTTGTTTGATATTCTGCGGCGTTAGAGGCTACCTGCTCACAGATAATGCACCATCTGAAAACCATCCCCCGGCTCCAAACCAGTAACCAGGCAACCCTCGTGCCTTACCCTCTGTAACTAACATTTGTGATTCTCGTGACCTCTCCTCCGAAGTCTATTCTTCATTCCTTTAATCTTTTTGTCACTGCCCCTTCTCACCTCTAGCATCAACGGCAAGGAGACCACATTCTGACACATGAAAATGCCACTAGCAGGTGGCAGGCAAATTGGCATGCTTAGCGCAGCCCCACGCACCCTCCGGGGATTAATAATAAATACTATTTGATGATGAAATCTGAGTGCATTTTCTTTTCAACGAGACAGTGTCAACTGTTTTCTTCTAAAATAGAAATGAGCAGAATACAAAATTGAACAGCCTTCATTTCTCCGCACTCAGGAGGCTGCTGTTACTGATCTGGCTGGCATTCCTCCCGCTCCGCCCAGACGGAAAGGACCTTCGCCGGTGCCATTGCGCCTTCCCTTGATAACTCGCTTTTTATGAAAAATTGGAGATGAATGCTCTAAATGCTTTGTTTTCTTTATTTCCTGGTCTGGCTGGTGTAAGTTGAGTGATTAAAGCAGATTATTTTAACCATAAACTAGAACTCTAAGACAAGGCAGAAAATTATGTAAATAATTATATAAATATATATAATTGGATGTCACTGCCGGGGTCAGCAGGATTTATTCGTTTGATATTTAATTAACATGTTCTATGTTCTAGGGTTGGGGTGGTTTTGGGGGGTGGGGGTAGGGAGAGAAGTGTAGAAGGGTTGAGATCCTTAAAATAATCTACTCCAGGGGCACCTGGGTGGCTCAGTTGGTTAAGCGTCTGCCTTCGGCTCAGGTCATAATCCCAGAGTCCCGGGATCGAGCCCCGCATCGGGCTCTCTGCTCAGGGGCGAGCCTGCTTCTCCGTCTCCCTCTGCCTTTCCCCCTTCTCGTACACTCTCTCTCTATCAAATAAAAAAAAAAATCTTTAAAGAAATAATCTACTCCAAATACTTTAATTCCCAAATAGGAAATCTGAGGCTCCCAGAGGAAAGTTACACGTATATAGATAGTTATCCGGGTGTTTCGTGGGAGAATCTGGGTCAGAGTCCGTCTTGTGCTCACTTCTGATCTATTTCCAGTATTCTGCTCCCTGTGTTTTTCTTCTCAAAAAGCAAAGTCAGTGCTATGGCCAAAACAAGTACAAAACTTTGGGTAAGACGTCCAGGGACAGCGAACACCGAAACATAGGTTAGGTGAACCTGGAGCTGAGTTGTTTGAGTTGGGCGTGGTGGCCTGGAGCTCTCTGCCTCCCTCACCTCTCTTCGCCTCCCCTCCTAGAACCACAGGGCTTTGAAGAGCACAGAACAAAACCGTCTCTCCAGGGAGATGCAAAGAAAAATATGACACTCTCCCTGTGTCATGGAGTGTCCGTGTTAGTTAAGGCTAAATGTCAGAAAAAGGCAAAGAGTTAAATAATAATGCCAGAGATAAGCAAACAAGTTGATTATGTATACACTAAAAATCCGAGTGCATGATTAACTGCCAAATGAATGATATGCTAAATGCGGCGAGAATGTAGATGGAGGAAAAACTGTGAGAAAGGAAGAGAGAAATTCCAGCCACATCTGCAAGAATGTGTATGATCTGAATATACAGGAAACAAAGAGAAAAACCTTTAGGGAGCTGGGGGGAAGACTCTGAATCAAGAAAGTGTAAACTGTGTTTGGATAATGAATCAATAATTTATTGCACTGGAATAGTGGATCAAGTGAGTTGTTACAGATAATACTAGAAAGCCAGGTTTGGGTCAGATGGTGAAAAGTGCTAAAAATCAGGCCAAGGGAAATGGAATTTATTTAAATTCCGTAGTGTTGGATTGTTTCAGTTTTACCCAAAGAGGCAGCTCATAAGAACAAGTCCATATGACCTCGTTAGATTGACTTTGTGGGGCTTTTTTTTTTTTGGATGACTTTCACATTGTCTAATTTATGAACCAACAGTGACACCTACCACTTGGTCTAGTTCAGGTTGGCAAGTATATTCAGAGGTGTGTCCCTCCCTCTCGTTCTATGCCACAACATCCATCGCTCTCCAGTCCCGTCGTGGCAACTGACCCAACACAATACTTCTTTATACTTTGCCCTTCCCGCCACTAGGGAACAACACCTGGGACAAAACCAGTGTGCTGATCTGACCCTGGATTTCGTGTGCGATGTTAGCTGCATCTTCCTAGCTTTAAAATGGGGTACACTCTGATTGCATGATTCTCATTGGTAGGCCTGTGACTACTATTTTTTTTTAAAGATTTTATTTATTTATTTATTTATTTATTTATTTGAGAGAGAGCGAGAGAGAACATGAGCGAAGGGAGGGACAGAGGGAGAGATAGAGAGAATCTCCAGCAGACTCCATGCTGAGCCTGGAGCCCGGTGTGGGGCTCGATCTCACGACCCTGAGATCATGACCTGAGCCGAAAGCAAGAGTTAAGATACCTAACTGACTGAGCCACCCAGGTGCCCTGGCCTAGGACCATTTTAATTCACAAAATCAATTGTAAATGCCATATATAAAATAATCAACGGGGATAATGTGTCTGCTGAAACATCTATGACCTGTGGGCAACATGAAGAGTCAGATGTATTCATTCCCATGTGATTGGGGAACAGACATAAACAATGAGAAATTCTTAGGATGGTACCTGCGGTTAGGGGACAGAGAGGGAAGAGACTAGTCTTGACAGAGAATTACCAGGTTGAGCATGATTTGATCATATTAAATAGTCCACACGATGCTCACGATTGTTTTGCCTGCCTTGTGGTTAAAGGTAAAACCGAGCGTAGTCATTAGATTTGCCGTAAAGTATTTTCAAAAGGAAGGTCAGTTTCTAACCAAAGAAGAGTGGCAAGAACTTCGGCAGTGGGCCGGAGAGAAAATACAGGGAGTAGCAACCACTACTCATTGGAAGTTATGGCGAATCTTTGGAATAATTTAGGAGCCTCCCTTACAAACGTAGAGGAAGTGTAAAAAGTACTGGGAAAATTATCAAATGCCCATAGGCAGAGATACGTGCTAAATTTGGGTCTTCTCACTAAAACGTGTGATTTGGAGTAAGTCACTGGTAGCAGACCGAGTGATTTTTCTGGAGATGAACAACATGTGTTCTAAGAGAACTATCTACTCAGCTTACCATCTAACACTGAAAAAGTTGTAAAGTGTTTGGGACTAATTTTCAACTTGGACTCTCAAATTTTGCAACTTTGGAATTTGCGAACCAGACAGTTTCCTCAATAATTCTCCAAGGGCCCTTTCCATGATGGCCTTCAGTAACTTCTTGCATATGGTTCTGATTTTCTACCACATTTTTTAGAAGACAGATCAGCCGTTTGTCTTTACAGTATATGTTTTCAAATAATGGAGTCTCAATTATAATCACTGACAAATATGTGCATTATTTTATCACTTATCAAATGCTTTTGTATACATTTATTATAAAAATCTGTATTAAAACCTTATGAGATAACACTAAAAATAAGAATAAAAATTTGTGCCTTAAAGAAACAAAGGGTCAGATTACTAGACCAGGAATCCATAACCTGTGGAAGCCGTGGCCAGAACCTGAACCAGGACCCTCTCGCTCAAAATTCCTTGTGCTTTCCAATCTATCATCCATCCAATGTATCATGCATAACTTACAGCCTAATGCAAGAAATCTGGATATTTTTAGTATAGGCTCTTGGCTTATTTCACTCCTGGGGAGTAAATGGAGAAGAGTTATCAACACCTGTGTAGAGTCCACAATATTTATACCTAGAGTTAGTGCCAAAAGGTGCCAGAAAAGTAAAATATTAGAGTCTCCAAGGAGTCCATGATGACAAATTAAAATCAATGACTCCTGCTCCTATGGACAAATCCACGTTAAATAAAAGTGATTCCTTGTTTTCTAAGATGCCGAGAGCGCTTTGTTTATAAAAGTCAGCGTCGTTATGTCTCATCGTTGGTTGGAAGACCACAGACGAAGCAGATTCTATCTCACCTTTCCCATCTGTACAATGGAGTTCATCGTACCCGTCGTCTCTGCCTGCAGAGCGGTCGCGGAGGTAAAGAGTAACAGTGGATGCACTGCTCCTTGGGAGTAAGGCAGCCGTATAAATCCAAGGTATTATCATCAAGACGCTCCTGATATTTACATAGCTCTCTTCTCCAGGGCATAGAGGGTTTTATTGCTTCGCAGAGCTCTAGGAAGTGGAACAGTAATGCCGTCTTCCAAAAGGGAATCTGACCGAGAGAGTGGATAAGTGGCTGACCCCCACATGGCACAGCAAGGTGATAACCTTATTGCCCGGTGATGTTGATTAATATTTGTCAGTTAACAACTTAGCCCGGTGAGTCTGGCTTGCTGCTGGCTATCTCTACAGAAATAAAAGCCCTCCTTTTATGGAATAGTCCATGGTTTCCGGAATGGGATTTAAACTGAACTTTTTTATTTTTCCTGCGGCTCTTAAATTCTCAGATAACTTTCTCCTACACTTACTTTCTGGTTTCAAAAGAAATAGCACAAAAATGCTGACTGTGGAATTCCCGGCCATCAGAACAGTAGAGGGTTTGAATGTCGCAAGAAATATTGGTTTCCTTGAGGCTTTCAGACATTTTTTCCCTAACTACATAAATAGCTTTGGGGTGAAAGAAAGAGAAGGCAAGTGATGAGGAAGGAGTTGACAAGAGGGTGAAAAAGTTGCATTTTCAAAAGAGAGGTAGATAGGTCATCCGCTTTGCGTCATTAAAAAAAATGTGTGTGTTGGGGGAGGGGCCGGGCAGGCAGGTGAAAGACGAGGGGCAAATGGGGCACCAGCAAGATCAGAGCTCTCCTCTGCTTTGCTACTGAGTTTGACCTTGGACACTTCTTTAATCAACCTTGGCTTGAATGTTTGCATCTTGAAAATGACGAAGGTAACTTAGAAGATCTCTGAGATCTGTTAGCTCTGAAATTTGGCTCATTCCCAAAACGCCACCACGGACGCCTCTTTGGCTGACTACTCTGCGCGGCACACTCTGTGCCACATGGAGCAGTCTCCGTGAGGACAGAGCAGCCACAAACACCTCCTGTGGCTCTTGGAAATCGTGAAAAGTTGCCTGAGGTTCCGGCATTCTTTCTCAAGGCTGGCTTCCCTTTGATGATGATGATGAGGGAAGACTCTTGGATGGGATTGAAACTCCCAGGGAGTCTCACTCTGTGAACCAAGGAACTGAGAGGAGCGGATTCTGTTCCCAGGCTTCAGGAATGAGTGCTAGTGTCTCCATCAGCTTCATCCTTCAGTGTCTTTCAATATGGGATTTGCTACTTCATTTACATAAGCATCTCAACATTTAATCCCAACATACAGGCTCTGCAAAAACAACAGAAAACAGGAAAAGAAGAGGTAAGATGCTTATCGATCTGCTAAAGTTCTAAGACAGTCGGCTGGTCAGTGTGATAGGACATCTGAATGTTTGAAAATTTGGTTGACCTGGATTATTTATCTTAAATGGCCAGAGATGTTCAAAGGAGTGAAAAATTTACTTGGTTTGGTCTAGGCAGAAACAGATTTACTGAGTTAATGTTGTCAAATTGTTCACTGTTTATTCAATATAACTCATTTTATTGATAATAATGCAGATATTTGCTGTCAGTTAACAGGATTCTAGAACCATCCACTTTTTTAAAAAATTTCTTGTTTTTTTATTTATTTAAATTCAATTTAAGTAACATAGTGTATTACTAGTTTCAGGGGTAGAATTTACTGACTCGTCAGTTGCATATAACTCCCAGGGCTCATTACTTCAAGTGCCCTCCTTAATGCCCATCCCCCAGTTACCCCAGCCCCCGACCCACCTCCCTTCCAAGAACCCTCAGTTTGTTCCCTATAGTTAAGAGTCTCTTATGGTTTGCCTCTCTCTCTGTTTTTATCTTATTTCATTTTTCCTTCCCTTCCCCTATGTTCATCTGTTTTGTTTCTTGAATTCCACATATGAGTGAAATCATATGGTATTTGTCTTTCTCTGGCTGACTTATTTCACTTAGCATAATGCCCTCTTATTCCATCCATGTTATTGCAAAAGGCAAGACTTCATTCTCTTTGATGGCCGGATACAATGGATGGATACGTCCATTGTATGTATATATACCACCTCTTCTTTATCCATTCATATGTTGATGGACATCTGGGCTCTTTCCATAGTTTGGCTCTTGTGGGCATTGCTGCTACAAACACTGGGGTGCTCACGCCCCTTTGAATCACAGTGTTTGTATCCTTTGGATAAATACCTAGGAGTGCAATTGCTCGGTCGTAGGGTAGCTCTATTTTTAACTTTTTGAGGAACCTCCATATTCTTTTCCAGAGTGGCTGCACCAGCTTACATTCTCACCAACAGTGTAGGAGGGTTCCCCTTCCTCCGCATCCTCGCCAACATCTGTTGTTTCCCGACTTGTTAATTTTAGCCATTCTGACTGGTGTGAGGTGGTATCTCATTGTGGTTTCGATTTGCATTTCCCTGATGCCCAGAGATGTTGAGCATTTTTTTCATGTGTCTGTTGGCCATTGGTATAGAATCATTCACTTTCTGGCTGCTCTCTACATCTTCCTAAAAGTAAGCAATATGTGACTAACTCATTCTGAGTATTCTTAAGCAAACATCTGAGGTAATTTTCCTGCTAGAAGGAGCTGTAAGTTTATTTTTCCACTTTAAAGAGGTAGTTAATACTGCCACTGTGGGGTGATAATAAAATCCACCAAATTTATAGGTGCTTTCCGATTTACAATTCATTTCAAGAGCAGCCCTGATTCCTGAAAGGGAGAAACTGAGTATCAAACAATTCATGAGTCTTTCCTCTAGCTGAGGTCATGTCACTTTGATCATGCCTCACAATGGCTGGGACTATTTCATAATTCTTCTGCCATAGGAAATTTCTCTTAGGACCTCCTCTGGTGCTGGTTATTGAGGAATATCAACCAGGATTATAACCAAACTTCTCATTTGCATTTTCAGACTGTTCTAACTTGGATAAGAATGATCACAGCACTCTCAGTGAATTCAGTTGTAATCTCCAGTTAATATACACTTCATAGGTTTGGACTTAAGTAGTGTGACCACAAGAAATGGGAAATCCTAGCTCTGTTTAAACTGAAGCTTCTATGTGGGTATCATTTTAGTTCTACAGATGAACAATTGTTTTAATTTGCTAGATGATTCTGAAATTATTCCTTTGTGACAAGCCAGCTCTGGACCAAAGCTTAGAATACTAATTTAATGAAGGTGAACAATTGTCTAGACCAGCTTCGCACATGAAGACTGGGAACTGAACGTATAGAAGCTGTAACTGTCTCTCCCCTCCCCCCCCCAATTTATCTGTAAATCCAACATATTTGATGATTGAACACTCTTCTCACAAATGTAGCTCAGGGGCTGATTTGCATAGTCCCAGATTAAACTGGGATGTCACCTATCCCAGGGGTCTCTTTGGAAGAAGGCTCTCTGGCTCCCTGGGTTGGACTATAGGAGGAGTTTGGAAAGGCTCAAGGTGATGTTTTCCAATTAGCACCCACACCAATGAGACATAGTGCCCCTTGAGGAGAGGATCATGACAAAAGCAAAATGGCAGAAGAGAGCTCTAGAGCAGAGAGTGTTTGGATTAGGAAAATTTATAGTAAGTAGTAAGTGTTTATTTTTTATACTTTTTGACTAGTGAGTACAACATGGAAGAGTATCCTGGTCCTTTGGCTCTCTACAACACACTAGTTCATCTATTTCTGCTGTAGATGGAGCCTCTAAGAGCAAAGCTGTTCCATGCCAAACATGCTCTAACTGCCAAAGGCAGCAGCCTTGCTAGAGTTGGGGGAAGTACCCTTGGTAGGGATATGAAAACGATGTACGTAGGCCCCAGAGGAGAACACCGGACAATTACGGTACCACTCAGAATTTGGAGGCAGCGTCTTTGTATCTCAACATGAAATGTGACTACAGTGGTAATAATAATAACAACAGTAATACATTTTTTGCTGTGTCCTTTTATATGATATTTTATTTAATTACATAATCACATGAAAGAAGGATTCCTATCCTTTTTGTGCATATTAAAAAAAAATTACAAGAGTTGCCCAAGATCACACAGCTATAAAATTGGAGCTAAGATTGGGACTCAGTTCTGTCCAAAACCATTTCAATGTCACGAACAATAGACATTGCTCCTACGATGAATGGGTCTTCAGCGACTGAGTGATTACGGCTAGCACATTCTCAATGGTACCATCTTGCCGGGAGCAGTCAATACTGAAAGATGGTGGGTCATGACAATGATGTCAGGAGTGTCTGGCAGAAGCCTTGTCGTGGGAACAGAGCCTGAGTGTAAGAAACAGAGGCAGACTAGTAGAGTGGCCCCTGGTAATTGAAGCAGAAACCAATGTCAATAATGATACGTGTGCTCCCCCTTGTCTGGGGGAATTGGTAGGGTAGGAAGTAGGTCTTATTAATTTTTGTATTCCCAGCACCTAGGATAGTATCTGTTACACTCATGTGGTAAACAAATTCTTCTTAAATGGTCAAATTCAAGATGGTTGCCCAAGACTCAAGGTAGCCGAAAAGAGGTGGTCAACCAGATGGACAAGATCAGATGCCAGCACGATGATGCCTGAGTGACTCTGCACACTATAAAGGGTCAGGTCTCCCTCAATTCAGCAGGGTCATTTGTACTCACAGGAAGCGGGAGATACTGTAGGGGTTTCCCCTGACATAAAAAATAAAGGCAGATTATGGCTCGCACAGCTTTTATTTTGAGGGAATATGAGATGATATTTCTAGTCAATATTACTTATTGGGGACATACAGTGTGCCAATCACTGTGCTAAGTACTGAGGCAAACAGGACTCCCAAAGTCATTTGCCATAAGAAACTTACCAGACAGTTGTAAACAGCAAAGCAGTTAAAATGCAACCTGATAATTACACTGACAGGAGACGTACAAAGCGCCATAGGAATAAACAGTAGGAACATCTTCCCCAGAATTCAGAGGTCCAAGAATGTTTTCCAGAAAAGGGGGAAGGAGGGATTCCATTTGGATTAGACCTAGGGTTGAGGTACTGTCCAATCCGGTGCAGCTGTGAGACATTTGGAAATTTGCTTAATCCACTGGATCTTCTGTTTTCCCACCTTTAAAACAGAGAAAATGAAAGGTGACCATTCACACTTATTCGATGACTATACAAATTAAAGTACTTAGTGGGCACCAAACACACGGTCAGGAAGATGTCCCTCCGCCATCTTCTTTCTCTTTCCTGTGGGGATACTAACACATAGCGGCAGCTGTGCTGTCACGCGACACACACTCAACGCACATTTCTTGAATTGATTTCAGACTCAACAAAACCACAAGACAGCGTGTTTTTGTCAACGTGTTCATCTTTTCTGGGATATTGTGGTTTTAGGATCATGTAGAGCGTATGCTCACGAGGTTGTCTCATGCAGTGATTGCATCCAGAGAGTACTTTTCCTTATCAACAAAAAATATTCAACTCATGAGAATGCAGAGTATCTTAGAGTGTCTGGATCATGTCCGGCATGTGCAGGTCACTTATGGGTTCTCAGTTTTTCAGAAGGGTTGCTCAGATTTTGGCAAAATTTCCTTCTCTTGAGCACGTGTTCAGGGCCTGGGAATAGGAAATAGGGAAGTGGAAGGTTTTCACTGCAGAAGACAACCCTTCTTAATTTCGGCTTCACAGAAACCATCCCATGAAGTGAAGTGAGGGAGAGAAATTCAGCAGAGTTGCTAACGGGAGCGTCCTCAGAGGGGTTAGTCACCCAATCTCCTTAGTCCAGGAAGGTGTACAGCTTTGGAATGCATGTAACTAATGATCGGGAAACCGGGTAGCTATTCACTGCGTTTCCTGTCTTCCTGGAAGAGACCTCAGGCCCTTTGTGTCAGCAGGAGCACAGCATCTTCTGGACTGCAATTCTAAAAGCACTTAACAATTCCCATTACTTTATGAGGAAAAAGAAAAATCTGGGGGCGTTTGAAGATATTCGGCTCAGGACTTGAAGTGTATCAGTGCCCTACAAATTTTTTCTTGTTTTGTACCCCTAGGGCTCTTCTGCATAGAATGTTTCACTCATTCCCAAAGGGAGGAAAAACTGGAAATTAAGCCGATAGCCCTCAAGGACCAGCATTGGGGTAAATGTAAAAAATTGTGTCAATGGTGAAGAGGAGTTCGGTGAATCTGAAATCTGGCTCAGAGTCTGTTTTTTAGAAGGGGGGTGAGACTCTTGTTCGAGATGGGGGCCATGAACTCTGAAGGCTTTATTCATCCCTCTCTTTATGACACTTCAACTCCTGACTCTAAATACATTGTCCTGAATTGACTTTGTTTCTCCTCCTGGGACACAGACACTCTTCAAATGCCTGGTTACTTTTTTGCAACATTTAGAGATGTACTTAGTACATTCTCTCATTTTTCCTGTAATGATCCCACCTTCCTGTAAAGTGAGGCAGGGACCATTTCTCCCATTTCACAGAATCAGAAATAGACACAGGGATTTTAGAACAGTGGTGGGGCTGGAGCTGGAAACCAAAGTTACCTGATTCTCAGTCCAGGGTCTTCCCACTAAACTACCCTGCAACTCTGATTTCCCCTGCCGCGGAATTTCAATGCAAAGTGGATTTTTTTATTACCGGCTAATGACATGAGGTTGTATCATCAGTGGATACACATAATGAGATTTCTCATTGTCTTCTTTCCTGAATCACGACGAAGCCGTTTACGCTTGCTATAATCAGGTTCCTCTATCGATAAAATAGAGGGAGCAGGCAAAGAATTGGAGAGAGTTATATCTCACCCTTTCTTTTTTCAGATGATTCGGTGACTATATACATACATGAGGTAATCATTTCCAGGTAAGCAATTTGAGCTCTGAAGACAAAAAGAAAGAAAAGAAAAAAGTCCTATAAATCTAAGGCATTATCATTATTTTTATTGCTTGGATTAATTGGGTCTTAACACAATGTAACGATAAGGACATTATCTAGGTATATTTTAATGATCTGTTTTGAGGTAAAAATATGTCGGGTGTGGAGGAGTCTAATTTGATGCCAGGGTTTGACAGTTCTGCGGCTTCTCAGTGTGTATGGAACCAGTCTAGTAGTTGAACCGCCTGACTTCTGATACTCTTCAATCTCTGTTTTGTTTCAGCTCCTATAACTGTAAGTAATATAATCTTATTACGCCTCTTGGCATATGTTATTGGGATATTGCAACTTGAAGAAATCTCTTTATTAAAATTCACCGTTTTCTTTTTTTTTAAGATTTTATTTATTCATTCGAGAGAGAGCAAGAGTGAGGGCACACGTGTGTGAGCGGGAGAGGGGCAGAGGAAGAGGGAGAAGCTGGTTCCCCACCGAGCAGGGAGCCCGAGGCGGGGCTGGATCCCAGGACTCTGGGATCATGACCGGAGCCGAAGGCAGCCGCTTAACCAACTGAGCCACCCAGACGTCACTAAGATTCAACATTTTCAAACTGTCACTCTCTGTGTGGTCCAGGTATCATCCCAGAGTTACGCTCAACTCCTTTGGGCTGCCGGACACACTGTCTCGGTACCGAGGGGTCTAGCTGGGCATAATATTAGCACTCTTGCCTCGGTAAGCGGAGGGATGAAGGAGAGTCTGCCCGGACCTGAAACCTAGCTCCAGTCCTTATTTTATACATGGGGTGATCGCGTGCCTGATTTGCCCTGGACAATCTCAGCTTCTGTCTATTATACCAGCATAATTATCAAAAACTTCTTTATTCTCAAAAGGGCCCTAGACACCCCTGTATACGAGACACCCCAGGCAAATCACAACCTCTTTAATCTTTTGTCATCTAAAAATTTTTTGAAAATTGTATTAAATCATATTAACTATATACTGTTTTTCGCTGCAGTGTTACATCTCTGGGCCTTCGGAGGATGACGAACTTATTCTGTTGCTTTTCAGTGGTCATACTGAAAAACAGCTGCTTGATTCCATCTTCTTGAAGATTCCCATCTATTTGCCTATCTCTGGTTCAGGTCAACAGGATAACTGGTTTCTCTACCTAATACCTCTCACTCTGTAGAGATGACCTTTCTTCTCCCCCAGTTGGATATCTGGACACTGACCACGTTGTCTCCTGGGCTGGGCCTGATCCTGTTCTTCCTCAGCCATTTAAGATGGATTTTTCTGAATACCTGCGCTCTGCCTCTACTTGAGAGTCTTGAGGTCTCCCCTTGGCAGGCCCACTTCTCCATGATTGGGTGACACTCGTTTGCAGTGTGAGAGCTGAAACAAGATGGCAGAGCTTTTTGCCTTGCTCAACCTCAACTGGAAACGCACACACTGGGTGACTCAAATTTTTCGCAACTGTGAAGGTGTCTGTGAATAACGGTGAAAGCACTATGTGTATTAATCAGGGGATTACAAGGAAGCCTTAAGGAACAGGTGAATTCACACATGTAACCATGGACATTGTCTGTACTGACCCATATGGAAAGGCTCGCAGCATTGACATGCTAGTTCCTCCAAGATTCTGTTCTCCACCGGGCCTACTATTCTTGTTCACGACCCACTCTATCTCTGTCTCCGTTGGGTCTCACTTTGATCTCCTGGAGTTCTGTTGGTTTCAGCCTTGTTTTAAGCCTAGGAACATTGATAAAACCACTTCTCTGGGCTCCAATTCATTGATTTTTCTTCCATCTTATGATTTTTTTCTTCTCTACCTTCTTCAGCATGACTCTGTCTTCCAAGCATTTGAGCTCTCTAGTGTATACTTTGGACTCTTTCTTATGGACTCGCTTCGATGCTTGGCCTGGGTGGTAGATCCTCATATCTCTAGGATGGATACTTTCTCAGGCTCCAGCTCTAGAAAGTCAGCCGTGCACACCCAAGGCTGGAACTTGCTTTATGACGTCCAATGTCTACTTGTTCGCAGTACAGTGGAAGGCCTATTTCATGGGACAACTGATTCTATTTTTTAAAATAGTTCTAATTGTGAAAGACGAATTCCTTCCCTTAAAACTTAAATTTGAATCCCTATAATTTTTGCATATGGTCTCACTGATTTTATTATCATGATAAAATTTATCGATTTACTGTCATTGCTTTGACCAATTATGTTAATAGTAGCCATCTATTAACACTTTCTTAGATTGTTAATTGTATTTCCAGACTAATTATATAACTCACATTGTAGGGCGAAATATTGAGGTCATCTCCAAATACCGAAATCATAACACTAGTACAATAATCCACACACGGTTATTCGTTTGGTAGTTTCATGAGTCAGCCAGACGGAAATGGTGGTTAATGAGGTAAAGAAGGTAGTTTGTGAATGGTAACTTGTGGCAAAAGCCTTGGGCTAGGATACATAACCCTCATCCGAGTGCAGAGTTCCAAAGGTAGAATCAATAAAATTATTGGGAATGTGGCGCCGCGGGCGGAGAGATTATATTATATTGCTATGGCAGAATCCATGGACGAATTGATAGAGGCAAGTGTATGTAACCTGATGGGTGTTGCTCTGGGGCCTAATGATTATCTTGATCTGCTTATTGGTATGAGTGCATTGTACGGTCAGCCAGACTTGATATTAGGAGAGGACTATACTTTCTAAAACTGGGAAATCAACTGTGGCTCCCAGTCAGATATGATTTGGTGTCGTTACCATTTGATCGAAAGGTGGCCTGTAGATATGGTGCAGTTGCCTCTTTAGTTGTGGGAGCATTCTGGCAGAGAAAGCCAGGCATTATCTTAACTAAATGTACATAACGACCAGACTAACATTTTGGTTTTCAGAAAGTGTGATGTCACTTATATGATTCCTATAGGGCATTGTCCGGCGGTGCTGCACCGTGGAAAGTGTTAGTGGGCATTCTTATGGACTGAGTGTTTGTGTCCCCACAAAATTCATATGTTGAAGCCCTAATACCCAATGTGATGGTATTTGGAGGTGGGTACTTTGAGAGATAATTAGGTTTTGATTATGGTCAGGAGAATGAAGCCTCCATGATCCAATTAGTGTCCTTATAAGAAAATACAAACCAGAGCTCTGTCTCCATCATGTTAGAACGCAGAGACAAGGTGGCTGTCTACGAGCTAAGGAGAGTGTCTCACCAGGAACCAAATCTCCTAGCACCTTGATCTCAGAATTCATAACTTCCAGAACTGTGAGAAATACATGTTTGTTCTTTAAACCATCAGTCTGTGTAAATTTGTAATAGTTACTTGAGCTAAGACAGAGACCATCCAGTTGTTTAGGATATGTCGGTTGGCTGGGGCACAAGATACGGATCCAACAGGCAGGGGGTCTGGAGCCTTCCAACAAAGCTCTGGTCATCAAAGCACAGGAAGAGAATTTGTGCTTTAGTGTCCTTAGGGGACAGATGTTTAGGGACGAAGGCACTGGAGGCCATTTTGTGGTTAACTTTCTACTGAGATGAGGTCCAGTCTGGGAAGTTTAGGGCTAGCTCAACCGAAGTATAGGCTAGTGGATGGTGGGGTCAAATGAGGGTTACCACAGCCTAATGGATTTAGGCTGACTGGTCTCCAGTTCACAGGCCCTCTGTAGAGTCTGGTTATGAGGGGTCATTCCCTGGGAATCAAAGAAGAGTTTATTTGCTCTCAAATTGCCCTGCAAATTCATTTACAGCAGGGGGATATTCTTCATCAAGACTCTGCTGAGAACAAATGAAAACCATTGACCCAATACCTGAGATATAGTAAAAGAGTTTGTGCAAGAAAATTAAGAGTTAGCTCAAGAAAACTATCACACCGTGATGTAGAATGAAGGTGTTATGCTAGAGCAGTGAAGAACCTAGGATCTGTAATCAATCTGCCCAGTTTTAGATCCCAGTCCTGCCTTTTATTAACTGTATAACTTTGGGAAATGTATTAAAGCCTCAGATTCCTCACCGACTAAGATTTAGTCAGTGGTTAAGGGTAACCAGGAAGCTGTACCTCATATGCATTGGTTAAGAGGACAAAATGATATGAAGCAAAGAAAAGGAAAGTTGCATAGTGATTAGCATAGAGTGAACTTTCAATAGATGGCAGCTATCATTGGTACCCTTAGAAGATTTGATATCTCAGTTGCCCCAAGTGGTACCATATGATCTTAAAACATCTTCATAGAGAGGCCTACTTTCCCCCAGAGGCGGTTAGTTCTCCTCAGTTCAAACCAAAATTCTATGGGAAGTAAGAAGACCCTTGTATGTGCTTAAGAGAGGGCTTCCAGAAGAGGTGGCACACGCTTTAGGATCCATTTAGGATCCACTGGCTTGGGCATGAGTCTGGGAGAATAAGGGTTGGCATTTTGTGACATTTTACTGACTAATCCAATGGATGGTCTTTTTGAAGATCTATTAAGAAAACAATCACAGGAACAATAAATTCATTTTTGTTGTAAGATATATAAAATCAAACTTGGCATTTAATTAATCTTAGGGTATATCGGAAAGGGATGATCTATAGTAAGTTTTGATCGACAGACATGTTCTGCGAAGGAAGTGATAATAATATGACTTTGTGGGCCTGGCCATAGATGACTATAACAGCTACTCAACTCTGTCAGTGTAGTATGAAAACAGCCACAGATAATATATAACTCTAGGGCCTGGCTGGATTCCAATAAAACTTTGTTTACAAAACAGATGACAGGTTGGGTTGGGCCCAAGGCCAACCCTAGTTGGCCAAGCCCTCATCTAGAGAAACGAAACCTCTCAATTTGCATATTTACATCTAAGCAATCAAGATATACTAGGCAAGGGTATTAAAAAAGTAGGTTCTGGGGTTGAGTTGGGTCTTTAAAAAAAAAAAGCCAAATTATTATTCAAATGACTCACCATCTTTATTATTGTAAGTTTCCCATCCTTTTTCTTTCCTTCTTCTTTTCACATATCAGTCCTTTGAAAGATTTTGTTATCTAACAGAAACCCAATACCTATTGACCTGACCAGCAAACATTTATCCACCTACTGTGTGCAAACATTTTAAGTGCTAGCGATAGAAGACTGGATTTGGGGAAGTTGTATGTTCAGTAAGCTTACAGTTTGTAGGTGAGGCAGAGATGTAAACAGTTGTAATTTGGTGTAGTGCCGTGTAACAGAGGCATCTGCTATACTACAGCTAACCACCTGACCCTGTGAGCTCATTTTCCAGGACAAAAGTGTTTCCTCTAAGTAGTTTCCTGAGTTTATATGCATGCAGGCAATTTTATATTCCATGGACACATTATCCATAATAAAACCTTAAGTAACGCTCTATTAATTGGATTGGCTTTGCTGACTCAGATTCTCAGGACGGCCCAAATATCTTGGGAAAGACCATCAATTTGGAGGAAAAAAATGCAGGCTTTTTTAGGGGGTGAAAAACCAAAATTGAAACACCCTCTAGGCACCCATGCTACATCATTGCTTCCATTCTTGTGTAGTTAGCAAATTGGGGAGGGGGTCAGAGAAGGGGAGAGAGAGAAATTGAGAAGGAAGGAGCAATGCAGTAGTTGACAACTTTTTATTTGCGAAACAATGCCATGATAAACAAAATTATCCGATTCTTTCATCACTGCATGAAACAAATGTTATTTTGGCACCAGAATTATCGGGAAAGATACAAACTCTCTGGGATAAGGTAATCTGTCTGAAAAATTAATATATAGTCTTTTTTTTTTCCCTCTCATTCATTGTAGACCTGTGAAAATTTCATTGCAGATGGGGTATCAAGAGATGAGATTCTCACCCACATGAGAATTTGGGAACTCCCTGGCTAGATTTCAAATATGACTCGGATCTGCATCGTCTCCATCGACAGGATGGCGTCTGACTGGTGAGTTAGCAACCTTTCCTGGTAATGGTTCGGAAGGGGCATCCTCTTTGCCTTTTTGATAACAGGTGTGGCCAGAAGAGGTTGATATGCAATCAGTGAAGATAGTGCTTGTGATGGACAACGGGGAGTCCTTTCGGGTGTTCCAGTCACCAACGTGCAAACTTCCCTTGTTCTAGTAACAAATATTGGCAATCTGATCTTGCCACTTGATCCCCCAGCTTTAACTTCCATTGCCTTCGCTGCTGACCTAGAGTAGCTGCTGAAACTAGCCGCTCGTAATCAAACGTGAACCTTATCCGGGTGTCTACTGCCCTGGAGAATACTCACGCTGCTGCAGACAATGTGGTTTCTTCAAGGGAGGGAGTTAGGAGTCCATCCTCTTGCCTAAGGGTAGTCCTTAGTTTATATTCTCGTTCTAAGCCACTGTTCTCATAGCCCAGCTCTCCATATTGGGGCGGCTGGATTGGAAGGGACTTTGAGCCGCCGCCGCATGTACTAGAACCATCCCTCTCTACACAACTGCATATACCACAGTATTGAGGCTGGGTCACCTGCCAGAGCCGCCTCTCCTCATGATGGATTCAGTTTGGGCACCACTAATAATGTCTAATTCCAATGCATCTTGGTCAAAGCTATCCCAATTCATCAGAAAGGGTCTAGTGATACTAGACTTCCAAACAGACGTGTCCAGGATCCCTAGCCCTCTCCTTCCGCCTGGCTCCCTAATCCCTGTGTGAAACACAATCATTTTTTTTTTTTTCAGGGAGGGATTCTGTACATCCAAGGGCAGTGCTTTTCAAGGCATAAGTGGTTTCTATTCACCCTTCAGCATAGCCGTGATAGCCAGATTAACTTACATTTGCATAATGAAGAGGAGAAATTCATACATGACACAGAACAATAAGATTTCCTTTGAGGTGACTTTCTGCCTCTCTTAGAGGAACACGAGGCGGCCTTTAAATAGCAACTTCTCTTACTGTGGTCTCACTCAGCCCAGTTCCTTGTTAAGTTGGTTTATTATCCAGCTAAAATGTAAGCCAGGTGGTACTCCAACTTCTCATTTAATAATATACTTTTTAAGGAGTGTACATGATTGTCATTTCTCTTGACTGCAGCTTAATACTTTTTTTTAAAAAAGATTTTATTTATTTATTAGAGAGAGAGGGAGAACATGAGAGGGGTGAGCGACAGAGGGAGAAGCAGAATCCTTACTGAGCGGGGATCCCAATGTGGGCCTCGATCCTTGGACTCCAGGATCATGACCTGAGCCAAAGGCAGATGCTTAACAGAATGAGCCACCCAGGCATCCCTGCAGCTTAATACTTTTAAATGTGGCCATGGCTGCATTAAATTGTGACCCACCAGCTGAGACAGTCGTGGACAACCATTCTTTAATATAATGTTTTGAAAGTGCTTTGAGATCTTCAGTTTGTCAGGATAACAGAAATTCAAATGATTGTTTCTTTTATACTTAAAAAATGCTTATACATTACATTTAGCTTTATTTAATTGACCAGATAAAGAGCAAGGCTTCTGTGGTCAGTGAAGACCACAAATATTTGAACAAATATTTAGGTTGTAACAGGTGTATTCTCTCCAATGCAGATTCTCTTACGTCTGAAGCCATCAGTATTTTTTTTGAAGATTTATTTATTTATTTGAGAGAGAGAGAGAGTGCGTGCAAGAGCAGGGGAGGGGTAGAGGGAAAGGGAGAGAGAATCTCAAGCGGGGCTTGATCTCACGATCCTAAGACCATGACCTGAGCTGAAATCAAGAGTCAGATGCTTGACCTACTGAGCCACCCAGGTGCCCCTGAAATTATCAGTGTTTCTCCACTCCTTTCCAGCTTCTTTGGACCTTCCAGTTAGAAAGAAAGAAAGTGGGAGGGTGTGGGAACAATTGAAAATATGGCTTTCGAAAATAAAGTCTACCTACTGGGTTGGATGATGGAGGAAGAAATAAATACAATCTCACCAAAAGGGAAAACCGAAATCAGGGAGCTGCTGTTCCGAAGAAAGGGATGGAAGGAAGTGGCAGCAAGGCCGGGAAAGCTGAGAGTGGAGGGGCAGGGGGGAGGGGGGGCGGGGGGGGGAAATGCGCGGGGATGGGCTTCAAGAGAGCGCACACTGAAGGTGCCTTTGAAGACACTCTCACACACACAGAGCAAAGGCTAGTTAAGCAGGATTACTCTACCTTGAGGAAGGACAGGTTTTATTTATGTCTATATAAACAGAAACGAAACAGTGTATCACTTTGTTTGTTTCTTTTTCTTGTTAGAAATAGCGCTGTTTTGTGAAGATGGTCCCCAGGCTTGATTTAAGCAGATCAGATGGGATGACCCCGATGCAGTTGAAAGAAATTCTCTAAGTATCAGGCAAGAAAGCTGGCATTTGGAGGGCTTTGAAAAGAATGGCGATGAAGCCATTGCCCTGAATTCTGTGGAGGAGGGAAAAGAGGTCTAGGGAAAGGACAGGAATGATCTGTGTAACCTGAATCTGCTGTCGAAGATGGGAGACTGGGAAGAAGGGAGCGCTGGAATCAGATCTGAGCCTCTCCTCCCCTCTCCCAGCTTAACGTTTTATAACTTCTTATAGCCTCCAAATGGCTCCTTGCTGTGTTTCTAATATATTCCCGCGGTGGGATTGTCCTCCTGATTCTTCCTGCTGCTGGCTCTGTTGTAGGAGGGGCTAAGCATCGGGCCCCAAAAATGACCTTCCTTGATTCCCATTCTCAAACCTAAGTCCTCAGAAAACTTAGGAGTTGTGCGTACGTATAAACTTCCTTTACTGCAGCCTGAAAGCTCTAGCCAAGCGCTTTTCGTAACCGAAAGTCTATTTTTCCCGAAATGTCCAATCGGTTCTGGACCTCAACAGTCTTCACAGTCAATCTCACAGATTAATTACTTCCCCTCCCCCCACCATGACTACTACTACTACTATAAGGACAACTGTTATAATCAGCTGCCCTTAATGGAGCATTTGCTATATGTCAAGCACTACGTGGAACCCTTTCTGTGCATTATCGCATATAAGCTTTCCATCTAATAAGGTAGATGCCCTCATTCACACAGCAGGACAGTCAGAGCAAGGTCTCAACTGGGACCTGATCTTTCATGATGTCACGCTGCCTTGTTATTTGATGCCTTGGATGCTCCGTTTCTCTGTTGGCACTGCCTGATTTCGTTCTCCGAAACCATCGCCCTCTTACTGCTTTCATGGCCACAGGTCGCCCTCTCTGGGACGTGCCTTCCTCCAAGCCCTGGAGCCTTGGGGGGTGGGGTGGGGGCTTCTACATAGAGGAAGGAATCTTGTGGCTGGAAGAGGGGTGTTTGGAGCATCTGTGCCGTGCTCTGAGTGCCCTGGAAGGCTTGCCGTCATCTCATCATGGCGCACAGCGAAGGGCCACAGTCGATCTGCTGGGGCTCTGTGAGTCTGGGGGGCACCACGGCTAAGCGTGTCTCTTACTCTTCTCCGCTCTAGCTAGTCAGCAGTTCCCAGGAGGCCTGACATGATGGTGCCACCGTCACTCTTGACGTCCTGACCTCACACAGGTGGTTATCCGTGTCGGTGTTCTCGTTCTCTGGAGGCACTCCGTAGCATGTCGAATTCACAGCTACCACTTATGATATTCAGTATCTTTGGCTCAAACACATTCACTCATCACTTGGTGGGCAGAGGACTAACTTACCAATTGGATCTTCTCGGTGGTGTTGTGTTCTCCAGGTACAAGTAAAAAGTAATGCCACTCCCTTAGGCCATGTGCTTTCTCTCAGGATGAACAATTGCACTCATTTTTTCTTGCAAAAATATGAAATCCCAGCTCTTAGTAGCTGTGGGAGAGACTAGCCAGTTCTGCATCAAACTGATTCACTTTTTCCACCGGGGCCATGGCCAGACTACCTCCGATAGCCTGCTTTACCATAAGAATGAGTTCTGGTCAGTGAACGAAGATGGAAGTGATGTATGCCATTTCCAGAGGGAAGACTCAGGTGTTACGGGATGGCAGAGACATTGGATACAAGAAGTCTGGGTCTCTAAGTGAACCCCCTCCCCTCCCTCAGTCTACCCTGCACTCAACAATAAACAGAAATGAATCCTTATTGTGTTCAATGACTGAGAATGGGGTTCTTTGTTATGATAGCTGGTTTTATTGATTTAAATGAATATATCATTGCATTGGGTCTTCCTTTCATCCTCACACATTTTGATAAAAGTGTTGGATGTCACTAGGATGGAGATCATAAAACAAAGGAAGGAAAGACGGGATATGGAAAGGAGAAGAAGGACAGAAGGGAGGGATAAAAGACAGAATAAAGGAAGGAGAGGAGGGGGGAGGATTGGTGTTTACATATGTCATTTTGATAAGAAAAAATACTTACTGCAGCTATACCAGTCCTGACTCTGGATACATATCTCAGATCTTGTACATGTTGTGGCTTGTGGCTTACAGGTAGGGATACTCACCATGTGACATATAAACACCAATAGGGATAAATGGTCCCATTGTGGTCACTGAAATGTTTTCCAACCACCAAGCAATTATCTAATTCTTAGTCAACAGTGTCCTACAAGTTTAACTCAATACTGACACTCCCTGGAGATAGCGTTGGACCCCATGGTTTAAAGGCTCAGTCTCACTACAGACCACCTTCAGTCCACTTGAGCTCCTGACTGGCTATAAACCAGAGGTTCCCATGATCCCGTCCTCAGGTCTGATCCTTTGTTAGAGTGGCTCACAAAGCTCAGGGAAATATTTACTTAGGTCTACAATTTTATTATAAAGGCTATGGTACAGGCTATAGATGAACGATCAAATGGACAGGTACATAGAGCAAGGTTTAGAAATGTCCCAAGTGCAGGAGCTTCTGTCCCCAAGGAATTGGAGGGCACCACCCCTCTGGGCAGGTGGCTGTGTTGACCAACACAGAAGGTCATCAAATCTCATCATTCCAGAGTTTTCGTGGGTCTTATCTGCAGCCTCCCATCTCCGCTTTCCCTTTCCAGAGGCTGGGTTGACTGAAGCTTCCAACCTTCTAGAGATTGGATCTTTCTGGTGACCAGTCCCACCCTAAGGCTCTCTAGTGACCCCACATTAAGTCACTTCATGCTCAAAAGAGGCTCCTTATAAATAACAAAACACACTCCTATCACTCAGGGCATCCCAAGGGTTCTCGGAGCTCTGTTCCAGGAACTGGAGAAAAAGACCAAATACACTTCTTAAAATACCACAGGTCACTGTTCCTAGAATATACTCCTCTGCCTTTTGAGCCCTTATTCTTCCTGGGAGGTAGCACTCTCCCTTTACTCCTCTAAGAAAATATTTTCTCCATCTTTTAAAAATTCTTTATTTAAATTCAACTTAGTTAACATATAATGTAGTATTAGTTTCAGGGGTAGAATTTAGTGATTCATCAATTGCGTATAACACCCAGTGCTCATTACATCAAGTGTCCGCCTTAATGCCCATCCCCCAGTTACCCCAGCCCCCCACCTGCCTCCCCTCCAGCAACCCTCAGTTTGTTTCCTAGAGTTAAGAATCTCTTATGGCTTGCCTTCCTCTCTATTTTCATCTTATTTTGTTTTTCCTTCTCTTCCCCTATGTTCATCTGTTTTGTTTTTTAAATTCCACATATGAGTGAAATCATATGGTATTTGTAATTCTCTGACTGACTTATTTCACTTAACATAATACCCTCTAGTTCCATGCACGTCATTGCAAATAGCAAGATTTCATTCTTTTTGATGGCTGAGTAATATTCCAGTGTGTGTGTGTGTGTGTGTGTGTGTGTGTGTGTACACCACATCTTTATCCATTCATCTGTCAACGGACATCTGGGCTCTTTCCATATTTTGGCTATTGTGGGCATTACTGTTGTAAACATTGGGGTGCATATGGTCCTTTGAATCACTATGTTTTTATCCTTTGGGTAAATACCTAGGAGTGCAGTTGCTGGGCGTAAGGTAGCTCAATTTTAACTTTTTGAGGAATGTCCATATTGTCTTCCAGAGTGGCTGTACCAGCTTGCATTCCCACCAGTGGGAATGCATCCCTTTTCTGCATCCTCGCCAACAGCTGTTGTTTCCTGACTTGTTAATTTTAGCCATTCTGACTGGTATGAGGTGGTATCTCATTGTGGTTTTGATTTGTATTTCCCTGATGCCGAGTGATGTGGAGCATTTTTTTCACGTGTCTGTTGGCCATTTGTATGTCTTCTTTGGAGAAATGTCTGTTCATGTCTTCATCTTTTATTTAATATAATTTTTTTCTTTTCCTTAATGTCAACTCAAATCCTATTCACTTTATAGTGTCTTCATAAATGATTTTGGTACGTATTGATCTTTCTCTATAATCTTACATTTTGTCTATTCTTAATCATTTTTTCAACTAGCAATATAGTCTATCGCTTGATATTATTTTCACTTCTGTGTATTTAGATTTCTGTGTGTCTAGATAGAAAGCTCCTTGAGGACTGAGGAGGTATCTTGTTCTTTATTCATTGGGTTTTTGGGCACATTATTGGTGCTGGAGACCTAATGGGTTTCCATAGTTATTACCACGGAACAGACTTCCTATCAGTCATGATTTTATGATGTTTTAACGTATTTACATGTTGATGGAAATTAAATAGTTTTTATACTAGTGAAAGAATTCACTAGAAAATTCATGAATCGTGGTCTTAGAGACAATTTCTATTATTTTAAGAGAGAGATGGTATTGGGAACACAACTTTCATTTTGTTACAATATTGACAATTCTATAGACCTCTGGGCTTTACACCTCATTAGAGACATTAATAGTGCCAAGAAGTGCCCAGAAGGCAGTCAGCTTTAGTTCAAATAAACAAATGATTAGAGATGACAACAGAAATTTGAACAAAACTCTTACCGATCTTTTCACTCCTCTGGACATTGTTCTCTGTTCTTGTACCTGAAACATACATGCATTCACTGGGTGCCATTCACCTACACGGTTTCTATTCAGCCCTGAACAACATTGTATCCTAATGTATATCAGTGGAAATGCACTGGTATGGGTTTCCGAAAACTGCCCACAGAATTATAAGAGTAACAAAGTAAAATTTCCTAGCTCTGTGGAAGCTGTTGAGGAGTGAAGTAGGAGAAAAGCGAGGCCACAAAAGGAGATACCGGGAGCTGGAGGGTATCTGGGGAAAAGAAGTGCAGAGAGTGGGTTGAAGCCTCCCAGCCCAGCCACAGAGCTCCGTGAGGAGGATAGGATTTCAGAAGCCTCTGACAATTCCCCGGCTTTCTTTAACTTAAAAGCAGAAAACAATGTCTAGCCAAAAGTGCTATTTCAATTTAAATGTGTGAAGGGGAGGCATTATGTCCACATCATATTAATTTGGGCCGTGCTCTGTAAAGAAGGACTGAAAGAGTTCCATTTTTTTTCTTCTTATGCCCCTGAGTTTCTTAATCTATTTTTAGCTTTTGTCCTCTCAGCTCCGCCAGGAGCTGCCTTGAGACTCGGTCTATGGAAATGTGTCGGGCTCTGAACTGAGCTGTAAAGAATGAAGGTGAAGCTCTGAGCGGTTAGATTCATGGCTGGGGTTTTTACACACACATAAAATATGAATCTCAGTTGTATACAAAGCTGAACCCATCGTGCCAAAAGGATCCCAGTCAAGCAGGCCTGTAAAATGAAATCCTCTTGGACTAATTTAAGGAGACCTGAGTGATATAAATTGTGGCCTGCTGGAATGCAGGAAATAAAAAAAAAAAATTCCAACTTGAATACATGCTTCCCTCTCGGTGCGGTTGGCAGCCCTGGCGTGTGAGCAATGGGAACAAAAAACAGACCGAGAAGTTAGATCCCGATTCGTTTTCCAAATAACTCTGCAGCTCCCTGTTTATACTGGTCTTGTGGGTCTAATGAAACCCTCTTCAGTGAGAATTTAATACAGAGATAAACTTTTCAATAAATAAATGGCTCTGAGTTGGCTGAATGTAATGCCTTTCAGTCTGGTAGAACCACTTCTCTGGAATTGGTATGCAGAGAAGGAAAATGCTCGTAAAACCATTCCTGATAAAAGAATTAATTCACAGAGAACACTGAGCTGGAACCTCTGCCTATCAGACTAAGATTTCTCTATTTCATTCGATTTTTCACTAACCATCCTATAGGTCTTTTGTTATCTTACTAGGGACAAACACTCAAGGTCCCTCTGACCTTAAGCAAACACTTAAATGGCTATTAGAGCAATTATATACAGCTGTATGTAAAAGGATTTCAATACTTGTTTAGGAATTTCAGGTGGTAGGAGAAGATAGACTACAAATAACAGGGGTAACCTTGAGGGTGAGTTTCATTTGGACCAACACCCAAGCTCTTACCTCTGGTGAGAAATTGGCTTGTTAGGATTTCAGGAGGGAAGAGCATTGTCCTCAGCACACCTGGGCAGGTGATGTGCTCTTTTCTGTAGAATATAGAAAAGAATTTCTTTGGCTGCCACTGAGTTAAGTGTCTAGGGCAAGATACTTTCATCAGGTCATCAATGGAGTAATTTAAAAATAATTTTTTTTCCATTTTAAAAGATCGAAACAAATATTTTTGAGTGTTAGGGTCCTGGGCGTTCATAATATTCTAGGTCAAGATCCTTCACTCGGTAAGTCCATCAGTGTACAAAGAAGACAGCATAGTCATGAATATCTTATCAAAAATTAGGTTTCCACCTTCTCATGGTACACGTGAAAATCTTTTTTTAATTATTTTTGTTTTTAGATTATTTATCTATTTATTTATTTGACAGAGAGAGAGAGAGAGATCACAAGTAGGCAGAGAGGCAGGCAGAGAGAGAGGGGGAAGCAGGCTCCCTGCTGAGCAGAGAGCCCGATGCGGGGCTCGATCCCAGGACCCTGAGATCATGACCTGAGCCGAAGGCAGAGGCTTAACCCACTGAACCACCCAGGTGCTCCCACGTGAAAATCTTAGAAGACAAAATATGCTTTTTTCTTCAATTTGAAAAACATAACAAAACCCTACAACTTTGTGGAAATTGCTGTGGCTCGTTTCTCCCAATGTTGGGTAAATTACTTTTTTCCAACCTCATGTGATCATAAAAAGGGGAGAATGGTTAATGTTGTAATCAATTGCGTAAGGGGTTCATAAGGATTAAAAGTGTAAGAGAAAGCAGACATTGTTTCAAGGAGCTGTGTTATGAAACACTGAGAAATGTATATAAGTATAAGGCAAATAATTACTGAACACAAAAATAAACACTTGCTTATTTTTTCCCCCTAAGGAAACCATTTACCAAAAGAAAATATGAATCTCCAACGTATGGAAAATGTGAATCACAGTGTAAGTTATAACATAAAGATTGTTGAGTAAGCCAAATAAGAATTTTTCTGGAGCTATTTGCTACTGAGGTATATGCTACAGAAATTCTAAAAGAGCATTGCGAGTACAGCCACTAAAATAGGGATTTTATACACACACACACACACATATAATTTTTTTTTTTTTTTACTTTGAGGGCTTCTCTTAAATGTTAAAAGTTCTGTTTTTTTCCTCTAGGGAGAGTTTCTGTTGTTTATAATCTCTGTAAGATAAAATTCTATTTCCTAATACACTTAATCAAAACTTAACTCTGGTGGTGACTTTTTTTGTAAGGTCATTCGAATAGGACCTTTTGCAAAAATGATGGACCTGAGCTCTATTTGAAGTTCAAGCTCACCAGCCTGGCAGGTTGCTGTAGCTTCAGGGCAAAGCTGGCCTTATGCTGGGGTGGAAATAGGTGCCTACAACCCAGAGCCCTCTCCCGTTGACCTAATATTACCACGGTGTTCGAAATCCTGGTGTTAATGATTTCTTCTTATGCCGTAGCCAGGGATGGCAATAGATTTCATTTTCTTGTGTTGGCATTGGTTGCTGGGGCTGCATCTTTAAGATTATTCAACCGCTAAAAACATCATTGGAAAAGAGTAGTAAGATTGTTTAACAATGTCTGTCATGGGTCAAAGCTAGATTGTATCCGACAGTCTTGTGGGTTATTAATTTTACCTTACAAAGCCCAAATACCTCCTAGAAGGGTGCTTTATCATTTGGTTTATGGGATCCTTTTTATTTGGGTAAGTTTGTACGTACATATGTACACACATGTACATACTTATATATACATTAATATACATATATAATTATAGACATTGGGCCTGTATAAATTTATGTGTTTATATTTTTACACAAATTGTTAAGTATAGAGCTCTATGAATTTTTACAAAGTGAACATACTAGTATAACTATTACTCAGATCAAAATGAAAATATTTCTACTACCCCAAAAAGCCCACCCTGCCATGTCCCTTCAGTCATTATATATGCCTTCCTTAATGATAACAATATTTTGACTCATACCACTGGGTTTGAAAATCATAAAGTATGTCTTCTTTTTTGTGTAGCTTAATTCAGCCTTGTGTTTGTGAGGCTCACTCATGCTGTGGCATGTGGCGGCAGTGTGTTCTTACTGCTGTATAATATTCCATTTTATGAATATATATATATATACACACACACACACACACACACACACACACCAAAATGTATTATTACTTATTACCACTAATTAACATTTGAGTTGTTTCTAGTTTGGGGTGATTAACACTGCTGTGAACATTCTTACACGTGTCTCTTGTGGCATATATGAAACCTTTCCAAAGAGCATATGCTTAAAAGTACAATTGCTGGGTCACAGGGGATGCTTTAAGAAACACTGCTAAACAATTTTCTGAAGAATCTGTGAATTTATACTATCATCAGAAGTGTTTAAGACTTCTAGATACTGTATATCCCGGCCACCACTTTGGATTGCCATTTTTGTAAGATTGTAGTCCTTCTAGTGGGTATGTAGTAGAAATCTCACTGTGCCTTTAATTTGCATTTTTCTGGTGATTAATGATGGTGAACATCATTTTACATACTTTTCAGCCCTTTGATATTCATCTTTTGTGAAGTATCTCTTCAAGTCCGTAGCTTGTTTTCTTTTGGGTTGATTATCTTTTCCATATTGATTGCTAGCGTTTAAAAGTAAATCCTAGGTACAAGTCCTTTATGAGATACATGTATTCAAAAGTCTCCCAATGTGTGTCTCCCTTTCACACTGTTACTGGTGTCTTTTGGTAAAAAGAAGTACTTAATTTTAATGAAGTTCCATTTGTCGATGGTTATTTTATTGTTAATAATTTTTGTCCTGGGGCACCTGGCTGGCTGAGTCAGTGGAGCATGTGACTCTTGATCTCAGGGTTGTGAGTTCAAGCTCCACACTGAGTGTAGAGATTATTTTCTGCCATTTCTAGGTGCCAAAACTTTAATTATGCATAGGTTTTGCATTTTATTAAACACATTTCTCCAACCACTGCGAAAATCATATGATTTGTCTCCTTTATTCTGATGAATAGTACTGATTCATTTTCAGAAGTTTGGTCAGTGTTAGTGTCCCAAAATAAATTAAACTTTGTCAAGATGCATTTTCCTTTTCTATATTTTTAGATTTGACGGTTAAATTATTCATAGGGTATTTTACATCTACTTTTATGAAAGCTACTGGCCTATTCTATAATTGAGGGTTTTTTTTTTCTTGTAAGGTTCTTGTCTAGATTTGGTGTCAAGAAGCCATAGAATAAGAATAAGAATAAGAATAACTTACTTACATAGGTAAGTATGTTTTGTTTTTCTTTTTCAGGAACCTATGGTTTTTAATACGTAATCAAAATAATACTACGTTTCCCTTTAATGCTTGGAAGAATTCACCAGCAAGCCATACGGTCCAGAAGTTCTCCTTGTGAGTACAAAGTTACATTTTTCAAGCATTTTACCTATCTTGGCTGAATTTCCAAATTTATCAGCATAGAGTTATTGCTAGTATTCCTTTATTATTTTTAAGTGTCTGTAAAGCGTATAGAACCTATAGTATATCTTTTCATTCTTGATATGGGAAATTTATGCCTTTTGTTTTTCTTGATCAATCTTGCTAAAGGTTTATGAATTTTATTATTTTTTTAACATTAAGTTTGATCTTGATTTTCCTCAAATGTACTTTTCTTTCTTATTTCAGTGTCTTGTGCTCTTTCTTCTTTAAATAGATTTTTGTTTAATTTTCTCTTTTTTCTCCCAGGTTCCTGAGATTGACATTTAGATCAGGCATTTTCCCCTTCTGAATGTATTTAAAAACTTACTAAATTTCCCCCAAGCTTCACTCTAACTTCATTCCATAAAATTTGATTTTTTATGTTTTTGTTTTCATTCAGTTCAAAATATTTTTAAATATCCTTTAGGATTTCTATTTTGGCCCATGGGTTAAATAGGAATAGATTGCCTAATTTACAAACATTTGGGTTTTTCTTCAGTTATTTTTTGTTTTTAATTCTAATGTAATTCCAGTGTTGTCAGAGAATGCACTATGTATGATTTCAACACTTTGGAATTTTTGAGGATTACTTTATAGCTCAGCATATGGTCAATTTTGGTAAATGTTTAGTTTACACTAGAAGACAATGTGTTTCATACAGATATTGGATGCAGGATTCTATTAATGTCAGTTTGGTTAAGTTCATTAATTGCGCTTTCAAAATACCTTACTCCTCTAGTCATTTTTGGTCAGCTTTTTACCTCAGTTATTAAAAGAAGTGTATTACAATCTCCAAGAATGATTGTAGATTTATTAATTTTTTTCTTATATTTCCTCTTATTTTTGCCTTGTTTCTATGGTATTTCCCTCACCTCATCTCTCATGTTATGTATTATCCTTTTATTCTTTTTGATTAAATTAGGTGATTTGTCTATTTGTTAAGTTTTAAAACTCAGGATTTTGATATTTAATTAAAAATTAAAGTTTTTCTAGTATCCAACTTATTAATTCCACTTTTATTTTTTCCTTCTCTTTCTCTGTGTGTGTGTGTGTGTGTGTGTGTGGTTCATTTTGCCGTTCGTTTTCTAACTTGAGCTGGGAATTTATTTTTTTGTTCTTTCATTTATATTGATAAGTATATTTAAAATTATAGACTTTTTTCATCACTGCTTAACATAGATCCTACAGATTCTAACTTCAGCATGTGTTTTCACTTTCATCCAAGAGTTGTTTAATAGAAGTTTTTAAATCAACAGTTAGGAAGGCAACTTAAGGGATTCTATTAATTCCTGGTTTTGCTGCACTGTGATCAGATAGCATTGATCATGATATTTCTAAATTTGAAACCTACTAATGTTTTCTTTGTGACCTCATATATGAGCAGTGTTTGTGGATGTTCACTTTAAAAGAAAGTGAATTCTTCATTTTGGGTAGACATTCTGATATATATACTTATTATTTTACATAATATGTATAGTTACTTATATCCATGTGGTCTACTTATTGGTTATATCAATAGATTCTCTATAATCTTAATTCTGGTCTATTTATTTGTCTCATGCTGAGAGTAGTGTGTTAAAGCTTCCTATTATCTTGTTTCTGTGTTCCCTTACATCTAAGTTTTGCTTCATTTAATTGGCTGCTGTTATTTGCTGTAGATATTCATAATCCTTCTACCTACATTGTGAATCTTGCCCTTTATTATAAAAAGGTGTCATTCCTTGTTTTGTTGCAATGATATTGGTTCAAAATCAGCTTTGGTATCGGTAATGCTATACTTGTTTCTATTAGCTTAGTATACCTTTACCTTTTTAGCGTAGTATACCTTTGCTCATCTCTTTAATTTGAGCCTTTCAGAATCAACCTGTTTGGGGCATATCTTGTATATGTAGCAAATAATTGGGTTTTTATGATTAATAGGTCAGTTAAGTTTATTTCATTTGTGCCATGTTATTTTATGTTATAATTATTGTGGGCATTATGTTTTTCATGTTCCTTTCTCTGTATGATAGTTTAAAAATGCTCTATAAATTTGTTAGTATATAGGAAAGTTTGTATTTTTGTTGTTAGGTATCTTTGTGCTTATACCTATTTACTGTTTTTTATTTCTTTTGCTTTATGAGTCGACTAATTTCAAATTTTTCAGAACATAAAATACAAAAGATAAGGCATATAGCATGTTAAGATGTGGTTTATTATTTTTCCATCCTCTTCTCAATTTTGTTTTAATCTCATATCTGTACTTCATTACATTCAAATCTCACCAGCCATCTTTTTTCTGAAGTTCCCTAGTCATCTCTTGGACTGGGTGTAGTTTATTTTCTAGGTTCTTCAAGAAGGGATAATGAGCTTAGAATTCCTTGAGTTCCTGCATGTTTAAAACTATTCTTCTATAACTTTGATACTCAGAGGACATTGTGACTGGATATACAGTCTTTGATTTAGACTTTCTTTAGTTGAGTGTTTTGAAATACTGTTCCATGCTTACCTACTTTGTATATTATTTTATAAAAGTTTAATTACAGTCTAATTCTCTTATTCTTATAAATTGACCTATTTTTTTTTTTTTTGGCCTGGAAATCCCAAAGACATTTGCTTTATCTTTAAAGTCTCATAGTTTCCCCGTGATCAGTCTCAGCTGATCGTTGTGCTGACTCTCTTATACCTTGTGGGCAAGATTCAAATCCTCTTTTATTTATGGAAAGCTTTCTTGGTTTAGACATTTATTTATTTGAGAGACAGAGAATGAGGGGGGAGGGGCAGAGGGAGCAGGAGAGAGAGAGAATTTTAAGCAGGCTCCACACCTAGCAGGGAGGCCAAGGCAGGGCTCAATCCCATGACCTTGAGATCATCACCTGAGCTGAAATCAAGAGTCAGAGCACTGGGTGTTACATGCAACTGATAAATTATTGAACACTACATCTCCAAGCTAATGGTGTACTATATGTTGACTAATTGAATTTAAATTAAAAAAAAAAAGGTCTATGCTTAACTGACTGAGCCACCCAGGCGCCCCTCTTGGATTAGACTTTAAATATTAATTTTAATCTGTTTTCTAAAATAAGCTTTTTCTGGGTCTCCAATTTTATGTCAATTTTGTCTTCTTTGTTTCTCTTCTCTTTCAGTCACATTCTCCCTAAATCTTTCAAAATCTTTTCATTTTCCTTATTTCCATTCTTACTTTTAATGCTCTTTAATAGCTTTCAGGTTAGTCCCTTCTTCCTTGATTAAGTTTTTATTTAGTGTTTTTTCCTGAAATGATTTTGTCTTTTTCTCCTGTATTTTTCTCTCAGCTCAATTGACTCTCATTTCATCTCTGCCCTTTTTTTGTGTGTGTATATCCATGGCTGTTCTAAGTTTTAAAATTTCTCATGCAAAGTGTTTTTCCCCCATCTCCCCAAATACTTGCTTATGGTATTTTAATTCAGTTTGGAGGATTGTGTTTCCATTGTCATCACCTTTTCTTGTTGTTTTGTTTTGTCTTTAGAGGTGTGGAGGTTTTCATTAGCTGAATTATTCTCGTTTTATGTTTTATTTTTGTAATAACTTTCAATAGATGAAAACTGTTTCTTAGTGTTTCTGTGGAGAGGGTAGGTAGTTTGGGGTATTTTATAGCATTCATTCTTTAAGACCATCCTCTTCCATTAGTGCGGTGAAATACAGCTCTTCATGGATAGCCTTTGTTTTATGGAGTTTTGTTTCGTTGGGAAGGATGGTGTGTCCTTCAGTGTTAATTTGCTTGATTTCTTTTGTCCTGTGAAATCTTTTATTTCCTCTTCTTGCTTTTTCCCTCTATCAGGAACCCTTCATAGGGCTTCCCTCATTTCTTTTTACCCTTTTCTTATGCAAAGTGTTATTATTTCAACATTGTCCCATACCAACTTTTTGAGTCTTTTCCCTGTAGTTGTTAGTAAGCTTATCTTTGAGTATAATTTTCTATTGTTTTCACACCTAGAGTTTTCTTTTTATGAAGGTTTATTTACATTCATCTCAGGTCTGATGACATTTCCATTCTTCTTGCTTCTGTAGTGTTTTTGTTGTTTTGTTTTGTTTTGAGCTGTACTTGCTCTTAGGGAAGGCTTGTAGCAGCAGTTTGAGCGATAGCTCTTTGGATTTGGTGTATGTTTTCCTAGTTACAGGAGCCTTGAAGTTGGACTTTTCTGTGTGCCATTATTCTATTTTTTATTATAATAATTAATTATCACAATTAATTTTCTTTTAGAGGATATAGTAAGAGATTCAGATTTATGCCATATCCATTACCTTTGCTACCTGGAAATCTGGCTGCTGTTTTTCTAGCAATTTAGAGATACCAATCTATTTTCTTCTGGCTTCCATAATTCATTTATAAAAGTCAGATTCACTTATGAATCTCATTGCTCCTTTGAAGATAATATGTCTTTATTTTTCTAGATGCTTTTAATTTTTTTCTTTGCTTTTTCTTTTAGAGGTTTCATTCTGATTGGCCAAAATGTGGTTTTCTTCATCTTTATCTTGCTTGGGATTTGTAGAAATTCTTTAATATAGTGTTCACTGCCTTTTGTCAGTACAAGTTTTTTGGTCAGTATCTCTTCTTATATTACTTCTTTCCCATTTCCCCTTTTCTCTTTTTTTCTGGGGTTCCAATTAAATGCCACTTATTTGAATTTTGTACTGTACTCCAGATTTCTCTTTTCCTCACTTCTGAATTTTCTATCCTTTTTTTACTGCTGGAATTATTTGGTTAATTTTAGTTGATATATGTCTCAGTTCACTAATCCTTTCTTTTGCTGTGACTAAATATTGTTTCACCCACCTAAGAGGTATTAGTTGTAGTTAAATTTTACTTTTTACCTCTAGACTTTTTATTCTATTCTTTCTTTGTAGACTTCATGTTGTCATCTATTTGGTTAACTATATGGAAAGTAACTGTCTTGCAGTCTATGCCTATAAAATCTATATCATTTTCATGTTTCTTTTTTTATAATAGCTTTATTGAGATACAATTCACATACAATAAAGTTCACCTTTTTAGAGCATGCAATTCAATGGCTTTTTAATAAATTAAAAAGTCTGTACAAATAAGACTGCTATCTAAATCTAGTATGTTTTTATCACCCAAAGAGGAACCTGTGTCCGTTAAAAGAAATCTTCCATTCTTTCCCCCATCAAACCCCTGGGAAGTGCTAATCCAACTTCTGTCTCTGTGGACTTGCCTCGTCTAGACATTTCATGTAAAAGGAATCCTATAATACATAGCCTTTTGTGACTGGCTTCTTTCACTTAACATAATGTTTTCAAGCCTCATCCACGTGTTAGCATGTGTCAGTATTTTATTCTTTTGTATGACCAAATAGTATTCCATTATTATGCTATATGGATATAGCACATTTTATTTGTACATTCATCAGTTAATGGACATTTAGGTTGTTTCTACTTTTTGGCTACTATGAATAAAAGTGCTATGAACCTTTATGTACACGTTGCTGTGTAGATATGTATTTTCATTTTCTTGGGCATATATTTAGGAGTGAAATTGCCTATTGTATGGTAACTCTATATTTAACTTTTGAGAAACTGCCCCCGATTTTTTTCCCCAGATCCTTGCACCATTTACATTTCCAACATCAAAGTATGAGAACATCTCCACATCATTACTAACATTTGTACAGATCAGTCTTTTTATTATTATTATCACCATACTTGTGGATATGAAGTAGTATCTTCCCGTGATTTTGATTTGCATTTCCTGGGTTACTAATGATCTTAAGCATGTTTTCATATGCTTTCTGTTCATTTCTTTGTATTATTTGGAGGGATGTCTATTGAAATCATTCATCAATTATTTAATGAGAAGCCTAGGTCATCTTTTGTGTATTCACGAACTACCTGGATAAAGCCCTTTGGAAAATATCCAAAAATATGCCCAAACTCCTGGCAATGTCACATCCAGTAACTCCTCTATTATCAGCATCCCTGAGGTTGCAGCCATTTATCTTCACATCTGGTGGTCTTCTTAGGTCTCCTATCAGACTAGTGGGACACAGAGTCCCTGGGGATAGTCTCCAAGAGCAGAAGGAAGGGAATGAGTCAAAAGTTGATTTGCAGTGGGATGACCAGAATATGTGAGTGGGAGGAGCTAGAAGATAGACCTCTGCATTTCCATGTCCTGGTCCTCTTAGGAGACCCTGTGGTTGGCAGGAGGGAGGTGGGGGCGGGGAGATGATGTGGTTGCAGGCCCAGATAATTTACAGTTAATGTCATCAGTTGTAATTTTTCATACCGATGTGCTTAAATATACTATTTTTCTATTTGTTTCATCTCCTCTTAGTTACAATATATAACCCTTTCTACAGTGTACTTCCATTTCTCCCTCTCACCCTCTCATCCTTGGTGTTATTTTAATCATTCATTTCACTTCTACAAATGGTACAGACCATGAATTTGCTGCCTTATGTGGTCACTGACCTTTAATGGAAATTTTAAAGTTACCAAAAAAACTTTAAAAAATTTTTTATGTGCAACACATATTTGCCATTTTCACTATAGTTCTTTGCTTTTGGGGACCATAGGTCCCATCTGGTATCTTTTTCTTCCTTTATGAAGAATGCCTTTTAACATACCTGTTAGCATAGGTCATAGAAATGTAATTATCAACTGGTCTTTTTGATAATGACATCTGATATCCTGAGTCAGATATATTTCGTTAGGCTGGTGGGTGGTGAGCAGGCCAGGAGATACACAGTGCATTGAAAATGTAGGCTTCAACAAGTAAGCACCACAGAGGCCAGCAGTAGAAAATGTACTTGCTGAATCCAACAGTTAATATATTTTCACTTTTTGAAAGTCAGACAAATAAGAGAAGGTCAAGTGATAAAGGCTGACAGTGATAAATGATCATGGGGGGATATTAAAATGTATTTTTGTTTCTCTGCTTTCTCCTTAAACTCTGATTGTATACCCCATATTAGCATATTGAAGTATCCCGCATCAAAGATTATCACAAAAGTTACAATTCAATGTGTAGCATAATATCTGGTGTAATGTAGATGTTTAATAGATATTTGATGATTGGATATGTGAACAAATGGGTCAAAATTGTAGATTCCAGTAGACCCTGAAGGAGAGGGTCCTTTCTTTCATATACAGGCAAAATGTAAGGATCTCAAGGAATGAAATGCCTTTCTGTGTCTAGTTAAGGGAGAGAGAAGGGGAAGATAGGGGTGGTGGGCACACAGTGGGTAATAGATTCTAAAAGAAAGTGAAGAGTTATTTCTCTCTAATGCCCTGTAAGTGTTAACGCTATCACTCATTTTGGAAAATTTGGCAATGCAATTGATTTTTCAGAAGTCAACTATTCATAGAGCAGTAAACTCACCTTTGAGAAGGCAAAAAACAAAACCTTAGTTGCCTATAATAAGGTTGGGGGAGAGAAGAGGATAGACTCAAATTTAGCAGCTTAAACAGATTTCCCACTTACTGAATCTGTCTGCAAACAATTTGCCCTTTTTGAAAAAGAAACGTAAAAGAATAACGATGTAAAGAACTCACAAATAGTTGACAAGAAAATTCCTGTACACTACATGGTAGTTTTTTTCTTATTGTTGTTGTTGTTGTTTTTATTTCTGGAGGTTTCTTATCAGATTAACTTATTTAAGGCAATGCTTTCTAGAGCCTGGTTCTTCTTTGCAAAGAATAGATGGTGTGCAGTTCCTCAAGAACCTAAAGAAAGAATGGCCTTACATGAAAATGCCAAGTGGGCCCTGAAGCAAAACTTCACATTTCATACAGCGTATAGCCACCAACTTGTTTGCCATCACCATAAATACTGTGATACTTGAAGGGCGCAAAATTTCATTCTTTTACCAAAATCTAGAAGTTGCACTGAGGATCTTAAGAGAACCACTACTTACTTATCTGTTCAATCTCATCCACACATAGGTACAAGTCAAAGTTAGAAGCATCCATATTTGTTCATGTGTATAATCATAAGCGCAAAATTAACTGGGCTGCTTTTTCGGCTGATGTTAGAGTGGTTTTCTGGAAAGTGGTAAAAATCTTTTTTGTTTGGATCTAAATAATATCACAGAAGGAAGGTCCAGACCATCATGTGGAAAGTTGAGCTTTGAGTACCTTATTCAAGGTCATAAAACCAGCTAAAAGTTTTGTACTATTATTTGGGGGAATTTTTTCAATTAAATTATGATAGTTACTTTCCTACTAATGTAAAATGACTTTAAAGTTTTTTAAAACTTAATAATCATAACATTGGCAAAAATATTTTTGAAGATGGAACAAAGAGGCCACTCAAACTGAGAGGCATTACAATCTTTATAAAGTTACAGTAATTCCAACAATGCAATGCTGATAAACTTATCAATGGAATAGAAAAGAAAGTCCAGAAACATTTAGTATATGGCAAAAAGAGCATTTCAAATAAGTGTAGACATTTCAATAACTTGATTATTTGTGTTAAGTAATTGGAAAAACTAGGAAACTCAATTGCCTACATCAAATAATATACCATACTGAATTATAGATTTATTAAGAGTTGAGTAAGAAAACAAAAATTACTAAAAAATAAAATACAGGTGAAAATTTAAATAACTGAAACTCAAGGATGGCTTCCTTAAGAATAACTACAAAAGAGAACTAAGTGGAAAAATGGCAGATTTAATTTTATTAAGAAAACCTTTCTATATAAAAACACCTATACATTTAAAAATTAAAAGAACTAGTTTGTGAGATTTGTATAATTTTGTAAAATAGAAAGTTTTTATAACTTCATAGAAAAAAAGCTATAAATCAATAAGAAAAATAAGCAAAAATAAATGAGACTGACACAGTAATTCACAAAAGAACTGAAACATTCAATACAGGTATTTTAAAAAGTTTATGATCACTAATAATCAAACCACAGTAAATTAAAAGTGAAAAACAACAACATCATTTTTATCTATGAAAGTAGTGACCATTTAAAAATATAATAGTAATTTCTGGGTTTTGGTAAAGGTGCAAAGAAATTGGTCCCTTCATAATTTGAACAGAAGATGGAGTAATTAACATAAAACAAGATAATTAAATTATGATGGGTAAAGACTATGAAATTTTATGTAAGTATTAAAATACATACTTTAGCAGAATATTTGATGACTTGAGAACATACTCTATTGCTAAGTGACGTGTGTAGAATCACTTTAAAATAATTTTATCTGATGCTGTAACAGTATCTATACTTCATGAAGGATATACACCAGTGATAGGTTTTCTTATTAAATTGTTATATTTTCTAAGTTTAGATAATTAGCATTTATATCTTCTAGAGTCAGAAATAGTTATTAACAGACAGAAAAAATCTGGAAGCATATGTAGCAAAAATAACAATTATTGCATCTAAACGATGATAAAAATAATTTTATCTTTTAATTTTATATTTTCCAAACTTTCTCTAATTAATATTTGATTTTTATAATGAGATAAAACCCTTTATGATCCAAATTATTTGTATATACATATGTGTACAGAAGAGAATTATAAATAAATATACCAAAAACACCAGCTTTGTTGCCTCCTGGGTAGTGAGATTTTGATGGTTTTAATTTTCTTTCTTTTACTTTCTGATATTTTCTATTTTATATATTTTACAAATGTATAAGAACAAAAACCAAACTACGTTAGTGTCCTTGCTATGTTGTATTTAAATACTGTGTAACATTTCTATAGTAGAGTTAGATTTTTTGTGCTTACACATGTGGTAACAGGAAGCAGAGTTTCTCTGCATGAAGGTAGTATTTATGTATTTAAATTACTAGCAAATTAAAGCACAATCTAACAGCTTGCAATTCTTGCTGAAATGGAGACGTGGAGGCCTGATATAAAACAGGAAACATTATGATTGCCAAACAGTTAATCACATGGGGTCCCAGTGACAAGGGAACTTACTTCGAACTCATTTTGCTTTTTCTGCTTCCTTTTTGGTGGCTGGAAAAAGAGGAAGGACAGGAGCAGAAATGTCAAAAAGAATGGATAGGTGGTCATGCTTTTATTTAGCTTTATTAAATGAGTAGGGACGAGTTGGTGGCTGACATACATCAAAATAGCACACAAATAATTGAGGAAACAAAAGCCAGCTGAAAGTTGAGTAGACGCTGCCAGGAGGTCATTTAACCTCAATCTGGACTGAAATCCTAGAACGGTGTTAGGAGGAATTTTGACATAATATAAAAATTTGTAAAAAGTGACCCTTTCAACGTTTTGTATAAAGCAAGGTTAGAGAAAACAGAGATTGATAACTTCTGAACACTAATTTAAAAAAAAAATCTAATTATACTGAGGCATTGGGTTTCTCGGTTAATTTGTTTAGTGGCAGCATTAAAATTTTCCTTTAACTTCTTTTTATTGTGGTAAAATATATATAACATGAAATTTGCCATTTTAACCATTTTTAAGTGGACATTGCAGTGGTATTAATTACATTCACAATGTTGTGCAACCATCATGACCATCTCCCAAACTTTTTTTATCAGGTGGAATAGAAATTCCATAACCATTAAAAAATAACTCACAATCACCCATCCCCCCCTGACTTTTGCAATCAGGAAATGAGTCCTCCAACTTTTTTTTTTCTTTTTCCATATTGTTTTAGTTATTCAAAGCCCCTTGCAATTCCATATGAATTTGAAGATTGGCTTTTCCATTTCTGTAAAAAGCTGTTGGAATTTTGATAGAAATTGCATTGAATCTGTAAGTCACTTTGATTGTATTAACAACTTTGCAATATAGAGTCTTCCTATCCACGAGCACAGGTTATCCGTCCATTTATTTACATCTTCTTCAATTTCTTTTGGCAATGTTATTTTGGATATGACACCTAGAGTACAAGGGACAAAATCAGAAATAAACAAGTGGGACTAAATCAAATTAAAAAACTTCTGCACAGCAAAAGAAACTGTCAACAAAGTAAAAAGACAACCTACCGAATGAAGAAAAATATTTGCAAACTCTACATCTGATAAGGGGTTAATATCTAAAATATATAAAGTACTCATAGAATTCAATAATAAAAACAAAACAAAACAAATAACCGTACTAAAAAAATGGGCAAAAGACCTGATCAGACATTTCTCCAAAGAAGATATACAAAAAAGCCAGTAGATACATGAAAAGATGCTCAATATCCCTAATCATCAAGGAAATGCAAATCAAAACCACAGTGACATATTACCTCACTATTGCAATGGCCATCATCAAAAGTGCTGGCACAGACGTGGAGAAAGAGAAGTTCCTGTGCTTTGTTGGGGGGCACTTCTATGAAAAACAGTGTGCAGGGTCTTCAAAAAATTAAAAATTGAACTACCATGCAGCCCAGCAATTCTACTTCTGGGAATATATCCAAAGGAAACAGACCCCCTAACTCAAAGCTATCTGAACCCCTGTGTTCATAGCAGCAGTATTCACAGTAGCCAAGACATGGAAATAGACTAGTGTCCGTTGATGGGTGGATAAAGGAGTTGTGGTGTATATGCAATCAATAGAATATTATTTAGCCATAAAAAATGAGAAAGTCCTACCACTGGTGACAGCATGGATGGATCTCAAAGGCATTATGCTAAATGAAATAAGTCAAAGAAAGACAAATACTGAATGGCCTCACTTATATGTAGAATCTAAAAGCAAACAGACAAACCTACAAACCAAACTCCCAGAAAAAGAGATCAGACTTGTGGTTACCAGATGGGGCAGGTGGGTGGGGAGAATTGGAGGAAGGTGATCAAAAGATCTAACTTCCCGTTATAACATAAATAAGTACTAGGGATGGAATGTACAGCTAACACTGCTGTATGGTACATGGGAAGTTGTTAAGAGAATAAATCCTAAGAGTTCTCATCACAAGGAGACAATTTTCCTCCTCTTCTTCTTTTTCTTTATATTGTACCTACAGGAGAAGATGGATATTAGCTGAACCTATTGTGGTAATCGTTTTCCAATATAGGTAAATCAAACCATCTTGTACACCTTAAATTTATACAGAGATGTAAGTCAATTATTTTTCAATAAAGCTGGATTTTTTTTTTAATGAGAAAAAAAACATGAGGGAAATTGAGTGGAAAAGCTGACTACTTTCTTCATCGGACAAGTGGCCTCTGTTAGAGG
>CM052893.1:52667601-52686087 GCA_028534135.1 Potos flavus
AACATGTAAGCTGCATTTCCTGAGTAGCTTTATAATATTCTGTTAGGTGTCCTTCAAAATAATCTCTAGAGGTAGCTCATTAAGGCCCATTTTCAGATACTAAAAGAGAGACAATAAACTAAATGAGTTTAGAGGCAGTAATCAGGTCTTGTGTCTGCTGGACCATACCTAGAGGGCACCCAACACATGATTCTTAGATGGTTCGTCAGGGTGGCTTTTTAATTTCTTTTTTAAAAGGAAAAGATCTAAAAAGTAAGGACATAGCCTTGGGTCTGGACTCAGGGAGCTACCTCTTAGAGAAGTCTGTTCTGTAAAGTCCTGGGCAATAGTGACTATCGGTCTAGATCCCAACCCTAGGAAGAGTATGCCACACACTCATTCTGATGGGCAGGAACTATTTTTACAATTTGGTCCAATTGCATGGGTCCAGGAGAGGGCACTAGATTCTGGGCTGTCTGGTTATAGTTTTGCCGGCCATGTGTTTTCCTGTGTGGCCTGGCTTTAAAAAAGATGTGGCAGTCTCATAAAATTTCTCTTCACAAGCATTTGCAATTAGGAAGCCAGAAGGAAAAGGTAGTTAGTGGTGGGGCCAAAAGATGAATGGAGGTATTGAGTAATGGGAGAGAGAATTAGGTCTAAAAAAATGGGAAACAGGTTTAAACTCAACGTGTGAGGCAGCAAACATGAGTAAGCATAGAGAACAGGGTGGGTGGGGAGAGAGACGAGGCACCCCAAGATGGCGAGCCCGTGGGCGGAGCCGGAGCGTGCGCCCGCTTGCCTCCTGAAAGCATCCCAGCTTCCTGTTGCGACTCCTGTGGGTAGGAGGGCAAGGTCACAGTTTCTAGGAGGTCGCTGTATCTTTTTTTTTTTTTTTAGATTCTATTTATTTATTTGACAGAGAGAGACAGCGAGAGAGGGAACACAAGCAAGGGAAGTGGGAGAGGGGGAAGCAGGCTTTCCGCTGAGCAGGGGGCTGATGTGGGACTCGATCCCAGGACTCTGGGATCAAGACCTGAGCCGAAGAGAGAGGCTTAAGGACTGAGCCACCCAGGCGCCCCAAGGTCTCTGTATCTTTACGTAAGAACTCGCAATCCATCATTTTGGGAGGCAGTTTGAATGTGTCTCTCTTGCTTGAAGCGCAAATAACCCTTACCATAATCCCCAGTAGGTACCATCTGAAACCCAGGAGCCCAGTGCACGGTTTCGGTTTCAGGAGGAGCTTTAACAACACTGAAACACAGGCTACTCTCTGTCCTCTTGATCAGGGGACTGCGAAACACAGCTTTATAGTTGGCAGTGCTTCTTGCTGTCAGCTTATAGAAAAGAGTTATGGAAAACATTGTGAAAAGCATGCCTTTTTTTCTTTTATTGCAGTATAATTGATGCAATGTTGTATTGGTTTCAGGTGTACAATAGATATTCGACATTTATATACATTACAAAATGATCACCACAATAAGTTACCATCCGTCACCATACTAAGCTATTACGATATCACCGACTATATTGTACGATGTATTTTCTGTCCCTGTGACTTATTTACTGTATAACTGGAAAGTTGTACCTCTTAATACCTTTCACCTGTTTGGCCCATTCCCCCCCTCGTCTCCCCTCTGGCGGCCACCCGTTTGTCTTCCCTATCTGAGTCGGCTTCTGTTTTGTTTTTCAGATTCCACAGAGAAGTGAAATCATGGTATTTGTCTTTCCTTGTCTGACTTATTTCACTTAACATAATACTGTCTAGGTCCATCCATGTTGTCACAAACGGCAAGCTTTCATTCTTTTTTATGGCCGACTAATACTCCATTACATATGTATCTGTGCCACATCCTTTTTATCCATTCATCTGTCAATGGACACTTAGGTTGCTTACATATCTTGGCGATTGTAAATAATGCTGCAGTGATCAAGGGGTTACACATATCTTTTAAGTTTAGTGTCTTCATATGAAAAGGAATGTCTTTTTCTTATGATGCAGCTGCCTGCTTCCTTCCCACTGTGGTGCTCAGCCGTGCGTGGGGGAGAAGGTGCCGATGAAGGCTGTGAAGGAAGTTAGGCAGAAGGATGTTTTTTAAGGTTGTTGGGATGTGAGATGAAGGCTGCTATGGGCCATAGGATTTTGGAGCTCATGGGAACTCAGTGAGCATCTCATCCTACCTCCTCACTTGTAGGGAAAGCCGATGGCGTTCCAAAGGACTGTTGGTAATCCGGGCCAGCATAGGAAACTGAAACCAGCTCTCTGCCTCCTGGCCCAGTGTTCTTTCCCCCTTATCTAAGAACCGACTTCATTCTTTAGGTGTCTTTCTTGGGCGGTTATCCTGCACGCTCACCAGCAGACTGGGGGATGGACTGCATGGGTCTCGGGGTTCATTAGAGAATTAGGTACCTACTTCTTTGCTTCCTGGTAATCTGAGTGTTAGAGAAGGGGAAATAAAAACACGTTCTGCCCAGATTTCAGCCTTTATTTTATTTATTTATTTATTTATTTAAACTTGTTCTTTTTTTTTCTTTTTTTGTTTTTAGGATTTTATTTATTTATTTGACAGAGAGAGAGAGAGATCACAAGTAGGCAGAGAGGCAGGCATAGAGAGAGGGGGAAGCGGGCTCCCTGCTGAGCAGAGAGCCCGATGTGGGGCTCGATCCCAGGACTCTGAGATCATGACTTGAGCTGAAGGCAGAGGCTTTAACCCACTGAGCCACCCAGGTGCCCCAGATTTCAGCCTTTAAAACTTTTTAAGTCTTTTGGTTCATATCAACCTGAAGGCCTGGACAGAGTCTAACCTTCTCACTCAAGAGGAGTATGTTGTCTTGTACTTACACCTTTTTCAGAATTATGAAGTTGATAAAGAGTAACTTCAGGCAGAAATAATAGCCCACGAACCAAGGCTGAGGGTTGGACTTCTAGACTGTAAGCTAGGCACTTTGAATGAAGTTGCAATGAAGCTTTACGCTTCCCATCTCTATTTCTTTGCCTTGTATGTGCCGTGAAGCCATTTTCTTGGAGATTGGCTGAGTTTTAATTGATTTGTCACCTGTAGTGTATTTTTCCCATTGAGCAAAAAGCCGGTAAATTCAGCTTGGAGGACTTGCCTGAGGCAAGGTGTCATAACCGTTCACAAATCACCACTTGTATCCTGTTTACACCACCTTTGCCCTGCACCAGCCTTCCTAACAGATCTCATTTGCCTTTTGCAAAAAGGGAGAACCGGGCCCTGTACAATGGTTGTTGAGTCACTGAGGACATCTTCATGCGGTGCTTTGGGAAATGACGAAACAACGGGCCCACTAACCCAAATAGAATTTGAACAAAGTGTGTAAGAGTCAGTCAAAGGGAGTGAGACAAAGCCACGGGATACTAACTACCGTTTGTTGAGTGTCTACTGCGCGCCAAGCACCCTCACCCTCATTGATATCGTGCTTTATCCCCACAATTATCCCATGAGACAACTTGTGCTGTCTACACTTTACAGATAAGGAGACTGAGGATCACAGAGGCAGAGATCACGTATCTGGGAAGTGGCAGAAGTGCCATTTAAATTCAGGTCTATTGAGAGGCCTGGGTGGCCCAGTGGCTTGGGCATCTGCCTTCGGCTCAGGTCATGATCCCAGAGTCCTGGGACTGAGCCCCGCATTGGGCTCCCTGCTCAACGGGGAGTCTGCTTCTCCCTCTGCCTTCCAAACCCCCTGCTTGTGTTTTCTCTCTCTCTGACAAATAAATGAATAAAATCTTTAAAAAAAAGATTCCCTAAAAAAATAAAAATAAAAAATTAATTAAAAAATTTAAAAAAATAAATTCAGGTCTATCTTCTCTAAAGCTCATGAGTGCTCTTAATCGGTACGCTATCCTGCCTTTCACATGACTGAGACATCCTGGCTGTCACAGTAACTTGGAATCCTACCCGTCCCACTAAGGTAGATTATATATAAAGACAAATGCTTCACAGAAGGACTGAACACAGCTGTCCATGGCTCAATCAATAAACAAACGCTTATTGATACAAACTATATGCATGACACTGGGCGGCATGCTATAGCAGGTTTCAAGAAGTGGAAGAAACAGGCTTTGCCCTCAAGGACTGTCTAATGCAGTTGGGGTAATAAGATGTGTGCATCGAGGGTCACTAACAACATGGGGCTTATATGATAATAGCTGACAAGAAATACCTTAAGGGTAGGAAAGAATAATGAGAAGATATAAGGTCATTCTTTCCCGCCAGGATAACAGAGACTTGTAGTACCAACTATGCCAGAAGAATCTTCATAGAACTGGCTAATTTCACTTGAACTGGACATGATTTCTGGGCTGCTGGGTGGCTGACCCCATTCTGGCTCTAAAGTTAGACTATTTGAGAGAAACATCCAAGCAGTAAGACAGTAGAAAGCACATCTGCTCTGTCACGGGTTCTGCTGATGAACACAGGACCCTTGTCTCGAGTGCACCGTCATCCCTCTAGACCTACCCTTGTTGGAGACTGAAATGTGTGCGGCAGATAATGCGCCGTGGGGAGAGTCTGGGGTGCCACACTCTTGTAAGCTAGACAGTATTATCCTGAAGTACTTTTTCAATTCCGTGAACTCCAGAAAAATACCTTTGAAGCTTAAGGAAAAGCTACTTGTAATTTTCTGCCCTGTCACCTTTTTAGGCAATCTTGATGGGCTGGCAAAGTGGCATTTGAACTGACTCATCATAAATCTCTAGCAATTAGTCAGTCGTGTCCAGTAATCTTTGTCTAGCATCTTCTCGTGAGATGGCCCATTGAGAAAGAGAGCAGGGCGCCATCAGACAGTGGTGGCTGTTTGCTTCTTCTCTTTGTGTCCTAAATATGTCCCCTCAGCATGCCAGGCTGACATGCCTTGGCCCCACTGTCAGGCTTGTTTGTAAAAGCTACCAAATCCTTGTTTTACATGCTCGGCGTAGTCTTCCCATGTCTGGCTGTATAGTGCGATGTCATCAATCAATGCCACACTGAATTCACCCAACTTCGTCAGCACTGTGTTTACCTTCATCTGAAATGTTGCTGGTGTGTTCCTTCTGCTCAAAGGGAGCCCCTAGAACACATCTAAACCTGAGTCATGGTCAAGGCTACCTGGGCAGTGATATTCCCCACAATGACAAGGGCTCTTCATTGCTATGTTCAGATGGTTCGATGGCATTCCTACCTTTGTGACCATATCTTGCTTTGCGTTCTAGGCATAACTCAGGGGAGCACCACGGAAGCTCCCATGCATCTAGCATGGAAGCCATTGTGTTACTTTAGTTAAAGCTCCAGCCATGCAAAAGAGTCAGAATGTCTGTAGTGATCGTAGCCATAGTAAAACTGTGGTCTTTCTCCTTCAGAGGAGAGGAAAGTACACATTGTTAGCTGGGAGAAGAAATGCATAATTGGATGTGGACATCTTGCCTTCGTCCAAGCCTGGAAACTCTGAGCTTAATACTGACTTCTGTCTCCAAGAGGTGGCACAAAGGACACATTTGATCGTGTATTCCTGCAAGGGCTGATTCCAATCTTCAACCTGTCCAGTGACCAGTAACTAAATTATTTAGAGGAAATATTTGTGAAGATGATTTGGTTGACCTTGTTACCTCTGTGGAAAATTCTGAGGGAGAAAGGAAGTTTTGACTATACATGTGAGCTGCTTCTGATCCACTATCTTTTCTTTCCTCCCCCTTTCTAAAGTCATTCAAGAGAGAAGAAGGTCTTTTTATTTACTTTCCCATCATCCACAAGATACTTGACAAAGGAAGTTGCTCTGAAGTCCAGTGTAGGATCTTACGGTCTAGCAAAGTGTTAGTATGGTCACCCTTCCCTTCCTCTTTCCTAGATACACTATTCCACAGAACTACCCTCTGCTTCTTAGTGCCCTTGATCCTTTAAGCAGTCCCTTATAAGTAAACCCAGAAATTACCTTTTTGTTGTGCTCTTTGGCACTCTTTATTGAAGCATATTAGCCTTGTGAACTTATCTTTGTCTGATAGCCAGCTTGTCAGTTTCTAAGTTAAGTGAATTAAGAACTTAGGTTCCAGAGAAGGGTCCCTGGTCATGGCAGCCATCTTTATTTTGGATGGCCATGTTACTGTATCAGGGTCTCCTTGCTAGAGTAACAGGAAACTGCATGGGCTACTCCTCCTGTTCTTTCCTTAGGACTTATTCCTGGGCTTCCCCCTTGCCCAGTTGTCTGTGCTCCCCACTTCCTGACCTTAACTGTGAAACCTCAGCTCTCAACCTTGGGTAGGACCTGAGCAGCGAGTAATCAATTAGTAGAACTGAGAGGTCACTCAGTGGGAATTTTCCAGTGCTTCCGAAAGCCTGCAGAGATAGCCCCAGTAGGCACACAGTTTTGTTTTGTTTTGTTTTAATTTCCCTCCAGTGTATGTCACAAAGTTAGAGCAGGGAGGGCCAGGAGGCCTGAAGAACAATGTCCTGTTGTGAAGGGTAGTCGTAGAGAGCAAGTCAGGGCTTGGTCGCTGGGATCTAGGAGCTCATTGAGGAAGCTGCTGTGTCTTGATAAAAATTCTGTATATTTACCTGCATGCCTAATAATCCAGAGAGAAAGTTTTCTGGGAGGAAAGAAATTGGCAGTCTTGAATGTTGCCACATTATCAGAACCCATCTTTTCTGTAAGATCTGCTTTTACATATTAAAAGGGGGGTGAAAACAAAAAAAGAAGGTAAAGAGAGAGGATCTTGGCGTATTTCCCTAAGCAGAAAAATTGCCCTTACCCTAAGGTGAAAGAAAGTGTGAATGGTGCCTTAGAGGCAATTTAGGAAGTATTCATTAATCAACAAGTATTTATTAAGCACTATTTTCAGAATTGTGCTCAGGGCTATGGTAGGATAATAAAAGAAGTGTAAAACAGAATTCATGCCCTCCAAGAATTTATGCTCTAATTGGGGAGAGAGAAATAATAAGAGGCAGTTTAGAATAAATGCTAAATTGTGTGTTTCGGATCATAAGAATTATAAGAAAGAAGCAGGTTTTCACTGAGACCTAGAATAGTCAGAGAAGCCTTTGCTGGAATGATAAGGGGTTGAAATGAATCTTGAAAGATGGGTTACATATAGTTAAATGACCCCCACATTAATTAATTCAGAGAATTAATTAATTCTGATGGTGGAGAATGTGACCTAGGGTACAACACTATTGTCACCATTCTCTTTAATTACAAAGAGGAAGAATTAACCTATACCATGAAAGAATTTCAAATGCGTGGCCACCGTTGAGACAATTTATAGGCATGCCACTTAAGGAGCAGGGTTTCTGCTAACTGACCTCATTTCTCCTTTCCACTTTTTTTTTTTTTTTTCTGTAGGCATTGTAACCTTTAAAGTTTTTGAACTATAGCCTTGCATTAATATCCTTTGCACCATGTGAACATTCCCGTAGATTTGCGTTGGAGGTGGGGCTGAAGACAGCCTGAGATGCTCTCCCGTGTCCTACAATGCAGGGCTGAAACTACTGGACCCACAGCACCCTTGCAGAAGTCAACAAGCCAGCCCCTTCTTGTTTCCTAGGTGACAGCCAAATGGCATTGCCCAAGCTCCAGTGTACCTTGCAGGGGGATCCAAGCTGCCACTTCCTTTACATCTCTTTCTACGCCCTGGGAAAACTTCTTTGCCATTACTCCACGTCGTCTCGAATTAGGCTACAGTTTGCAAAAGAGAGCAATTCTACCCCTCCCAGTGTACCGCTCATTTTGCCCTGTAATGTCCATGCACAGTGACTTGAAAAGTTCAAGGAAAGCCCTTCAGTTTTGGGCATGCAGAGTGGTAATAATATTAACTCACATTTTTGTAGTGTTTGCATGTTCTTTTTCTTACTCAGTTTGTATACCAGTTCTATGAGGCGAATGAGAAGTGGAGGATTATGAAAAACCCACTTCTCCGCGTATAGACGTGCTTTTATTTTTATATCCAATAATATAAAGGATTTTTTTTTAAAGAAACACTTTAAAATGCTTCTTTTTCCCTTTATATAGAAGTCATATTGGAGGGGCGCCTGGGTGGCTCAGTGGGTTAAAGTCTCTGCCTTTAGCTCAGGTCAGGATCTCGGGGTCCCGGGATCGAGCCCCGCATCGGGCTCTCTGCTCAGCGGGGAGCCTGCATCCCCCTCTCTCTCTGCCTGGCTCGCTGTCTGCTTGTGATCTCTCTCTCTCTGTCAAATAAATACATAAAATCTTAAAAAAAAAAAGTCGTATTGGACAATTGTAAAAAAAATGTGTAAAACACACATAAACCCATATATACTTCAATTAGAAAGAAGGAAAAAATATGGATGAAAAATCTGAGCCTTAAGAGGTTAAGACTTGCCCCAGGTCGCATTCCTAAAGGAATGGCAAGGCTGGGCTCAAGTCTAGGTCACCTGAGGCCAAGTCCTATGCCGCTGGGCCAACTGGGATGTTATTGGAGAACATTAAAATGTAAAGACCAGCAGCAGCGTCACCACCCTTGATATTCAGGAGGGTATATAATTTTATCAATACAATACAAAGGTTAATGGGATTGCCTCCTTCCAACTCTATCATAGTAAATGCAGGCTTTATGGCAACGTTAAAAAAAATGACCTCTCTCTGCTTTATGCTGATTATTAACTAAGATTATCTCACACTAGAGATTTACTATACCAAAGAGCACTGACATCACTAACTGCTATTAAGTATATGATACTTACACTCCATAAAGTGGAGCAAAATACCTTTGTCAGCAATGTAGGGAAAATAGACATGGCCAGAGGCATTCATCCCATGTGAAACAGAGCTGCTATTCACAGGAATCTATCAGTTTAATAATATGTCCATATCCACCCAATGAAAGTAGCCATATGGAACAGATCATCTGCTCTGTGTTTCTATTCTTTTAAATACTAGAATGAGATCAACTTTCTAGTTATTTTAATAGGTTGGAGGGAGTGATCAAAACTTCCCAGTTGCAAGAAAAAGGACCAGAAAACAGTTGAACCAGTATGTCTGATATGGCTTCAAATTTTAATTTCTCAATCCACATTAAGTTTCTTAGGATTCTTGCAGGAATTATTTACTCAATAGTATAAAATTCAACAAACATTGATCTAGTGCCTGGTATTTCTGAGACATCGGTATAGGCTCTGGGGACGCAGAGATGAAAGGTACAGCTGCCCTCAAGAAATCCTCACTCTAGTAGCAAAGATAATAAGAGATTGGGAGGGAGAGTATGGAATGCTGAGGGAGGGTATTTGGGAACCCAACTGAGTGGTCCATAATAAACCCACTGAGGGGCGGGATAGAGATATTTGTCAAAGTGGATTTTCTAAAAGAGTCTTTCTGAAGCTCATGTTTGGAGTTCTAGCCAAATGTCATGGATATGGGCTCCTTCTGTCCTTATGAACCATTTGTAGTAAAATGCCTGACCTGCTCTAACAGCTCAGCATCTAATTCTATGAAGGATACTGGAGGCCCAGGTAGCAGCATTTTTTAAGAAAAGTAAACAGTGGGGCACTTGGGTTGCTCAGTCGGTTAAGTGTCTGCCTTCAGCTCAGGTCATGACCCAGGGTCCTGGGATGGAGCCCCATATTGGGCTCCCTGCTCAGCGGAGAACCTGCTTCTCCCTCTCCCCCTGTTTTGCTCTCTTTCTCTCTCTCTCTGTCAAATAAATAAATAAAATCTTAAAAAAAAAAAAAAAAAAAAAAAAAAAAAAAGAGAGTCCCTGAGATTTAGATTAAATTCCTAGGGAATAGACTTTGTGAATAAAAACAAGTCTTACAGACCCATGGAAATGAAATATTACTAGTAATGTTCAATAATCTGGAAAAAGGCAGACTAATAATGGGAGGTTAGTAATTTCAGAGACAATTACTGATAGAACACTTTTGGAGAAGAAAGAACAACATATAACCCCACAAAGATTCTATGGAATATCTATGAAATGAGTAAGGAATTTGTTTAGTTTGGTACCATGTTCTGGAGACTCCCTATGTATTATAACATGAATGGATTATTCCCTCTCAGAGAGAGAGAGGATGAAATGTTCAGTTATTATTTCTACTTCACAGAGAGGCAAACTGAAACATGATAGGACTTATCAGAACCACCTAAGAAACTTACGGAGGGAGAAATTTCCCCTGAGTCATTGCTTAGAGTACTGCCTTTTCTCACACTCTGATCCCCCTGTAGACTTTGTAAAGGAGGTCTGAGAGGCCACAGGATAAACATGGCATGCCTTATTTTTCTGGAACTTCCATTTGGCTCAAGGGTGACTAATTTAAAGCATTTCTTATACTGTATCTTGAATCGTATACTGGTATCTCATCAACAAAACCAACTATTAAATATCCCTTGGTCTCTTGTGTTACACAGCAGTACCACATTTTTCATCTCCTCTTCCACGGAGGTTCTGTGTGCATCATGTGTCTGAGTATAGGACAATGGATTGTGGGTGGAATTAATCCTACCATTCCCGTGCATGAACTATAACTTCTACAAGTTTCTCAAAGTTTACTTTTTTTTTTTTTTTTTTCAAGCACTGGCTGGAGGCAAATGATCCTGTAGGGTATTCCAAACCCCTCCGAGGTCGTGGAACCACTGCGAAGCAGCCACCCTGCATTGGACGAAGACATGAGTAAGTAATAAACTGTACATTTAGATTTGGGGATTATTTGTTTAGCAGCTAGTATTGCTTGATACTTGCTCTGACTGGTGTATATAAGGATAAACACTGCGTGGTGATTTTTAAAGTAAAACAGTGAACTTGAACTTGTATGTGAGTTTGTACCTAGTGCTGCTTTGAACTCTATCTTAAGAACTTCTGGGAACATGTTTGTGATCTTCTGGCTTTTGAACACTTCCAATAGAGGATTTTGAGAAGCTCTGGTCTACCAACACCTAATAGGTTCAGAGGACACCTACAGGAGAGTAAAGTTCTTTTCTAGTCTTTTATTAGAGACATAAAAGCCTGCATGGTTTGCATTCCCTAATACAGACAAAATGATAGTAACATGTATGAAAATGGATTTCCCAAAAGAGAAAACAATTGGATTTAGATTTTGACACCAAGTGTCCTGCATTTTGAAGTTCCTAGTGCAATTATCAATATTTTCTGTGCTCTAATTCTTTTGAATAAATACTCACTCCTTGAAGATTTTTGCTCCTGTGTTATCGTCACTCACTGTACATCCTTCTTGGTGATTTCAATATTTATCTTGATGTCTTTTCTAACACCTTGGCTTTTCAGTTGTGTCCTCCACTCCTTTTATGATCTTATCCTTCGTGTTCCATAAGCCATTCATTTCCACAGTCCTTATCAATAATTTCTAATACTTCTACAATTTCAATTTGATGTATGCTATTTCTTGATCACCGCTTTTTATCTTCGTAGCCTCCCTCCACCCTCTGGATTCCTCAAGTCTTATGGTATTAAACCCAGTTAAGATATAGAATCCACTGATGCCGATATATTTTCATGTTCCCACCTTATCCTTGTAAACTTACCTTCTTCCCCAACTTCAATTCTCTGGTTATGCATTGTAATCACTCCTTTGGATAACTTTCTGTTTTCTTGCACTTATTGTATTTCTTTGGGTAAATCAGAATTGTGAGCAATTCAACCCTCAGTTGATAACTGCGCCTGTGCACTTGAAATTGAGATGGCTGGAGGAGAACACAAAGCTGTGTTGATTGGTTTCAATTTAAAACCACTGTCACTATTAACCTCACACGAACCCCTACTGCTATTCAGAAATCATATTGTATCTTTCACATCCATTCCTTTTTAGATACCAGGCCATTTCTTCATGCCTTCTCCTCCCCCCTGCAATCATGAATACCTTCTCACTGTCCTCACTCTCCATTGATGACTTGTTTTCTGTTTCACTCTGAAAAACCTTCCATACTCAATTGTGATCATGTCTACAGTCCTGCTAGCACCTGTGCCTATGAAATCTGGCATCCCTGAGCTGCCTGTGTCCTGCAGAAGACCAGCCCCTCCATCTGTCCATTCGATCTCACCTTCTCTTGCCTCTTCAAGAGTGTGCTACTATTTCTCCCATGTTAAAAAATAAAATCGGAGCAAAACAAAAACAAACCGGTAACCCTGTTTGCTCCACTTTCTAAATACTCCTCCAGTCCTTTCCCTTCCTTGGAATAAAACTCTGTGAAGAGTTGCATAGCTTACTATCTCCAACCTCACTTCTCTCCTTTTCTCTTGAGACAGAAATCCACATGATTTGCTTGTTTTCTTCGTGTCTCTTTTCCATCACTCCCAACATTTCCTAGCTTCTTTCCTTGCTTTATTTATCTCTTAGGTGCTAATCACTGTCTAATATTATGTAATGTATTTTCTTTATTTGTCTTGTTTAATTTATGTCTTTCTTACAAGATGGTAAGCTCAGTGAGGGCAAAGGACTTCAGTGTGTATCACATACACAAATATAGAAAATACAGTGTCACAATTTATGTAGTGCACTTTAGTTCCTCTATGACTGAGATCTGAGGTCCCGATCTAACACCATCACCTGAGGAGTCCTTTCAGTGAAACAACTGTCACAGCAGGTCAGTGGGAGTCATCCGTGGGAGGCCTGTGCTGCTACCCTTTCTCCCCACCTCCTGAGATGCCTCACCTCAAATCTCGCAGCTCCTCTCCTGGGGGACTGCTGTCAGCGCCATGCACTTGTACTCGAGCCGATCGTTGCCATTGTGTTTCTATTAACCACCTGAAAATTGCAAATTAAATCCGCACAACCTGGCACCAGAAATTGTTTTATCTATCTTTTTTGTTTTTTAACCTGGCCATGGCAGTGTAGTTGATTGAGGGCCACCGACACATAAGTGTTACAAATATTAAGCCCTATTTTCATACTTCATAGTGGCAAAGCCGGTTGAGTATGCTGAACTGTATTCTAATAGCTGAGAATAGCTCATCCCTGTCTTCTGGTCACATTGTGCTCCAGGTGACACCTAGCCCCCTCTCTCTTTAATCTCCTATTTCCTTCTACTTTATTTTCTCTTTCCCTTTAGTACGTTGGTTGTTTCTTGGCAGTGGCATATTTGTTGACTTGCTCTTTTGGTGACATCTTCTTTTAATAAGGAAATCTGTCTCTTGGTGTCTCCTCGCCTAAGGGTGTGCTTACTTAAAGTGTAAAATGTCAGACTCTACCAAGGATGACAATAACCCTCTGGGTGAAGAAGAATCAGCCACTGTATTATTAATCACTCAAAAGGTAGACAGGAAATATCAACCCTCTCCAAGAAGAGAACCGCTGAAATTAGCCAGACTCTGCACCCTCCACGTTTCACAGCCCTCCCCTTTATCTTGTGCATTGGCTTACGCTCTCCCCCCTCATTCCTGGGCACCATTCCGAAGGTCAACAGAAAAAAAAAAATCAAGAGTCAGAAAACCCACCTAGTAACAACTATGCTGGGAGCTTGAATTTTACCCAGTGACAATCACATTGGCTAAGGAAACATAGGAAACATTCCTTTGTAGTGAGTTGAGACTCACTTAGAGATGAGTGTCACAATCTATGACAGGGATGAGGGGATGAGGGACTAGGCAGGTGGCTGCGCTCTGACCCTTACTACTGCTTGACTGGCAGAGCGGGCATTCCCAGCTGTCTTGACTTAATATCCCTTAAAAACTACAGCAGCCTGATTCTCATGAAGCTGCAGAGAATCGGACCCTGCAGTTTAACAGGGATGAAAACTGGGCCTAATGATACACTACATGGTCATGATCTTTCTAGACGGTTGCACAAGCATGAAGAAATGGGTAGGAGGGCCTTATCTTGGTCTGTCTATAGACCAAAAAGTGATCACAGATTTATTCCAGAGTGAAGTGGTCTAGCTGCCAATGTTTCTGTATCTGGAACACACACACCTGTGCCCATCAGCCTTCTTTCTGGAAACTAGTGAAACAATTAACAACAGCCCACAGAATGCTGGTAACTACCCCCCAAATTCCACATCTGTGGAACTCAAAGCACAGTGTCTTCTGTGTTGGTCCCTTATAGTTAATAATACTTTCTGTTTTTGTTCCAGCCAAATCATGGCTTTCTGATGATCTTGGCCAAGTGCCAGAAGCATCATCAGAACTTGAATTTTCCCAGTGGGAATTATCTTGAAATGAAAGTTTTAAAAAAATTTATGTTTATGTTATATTTTTCATGATTATTTAATGCTGTAATGGTACATTTTATTTTGTATTTATAATAGTATTCAGATTTATTCAAAGGAGCAATTAACATAAAGAATATAGCTTATGATCCGGACTTTTAACTTCCAGTCTGAAAGCTCAAGGGCCAGTTCAAAGCCAATAGGATCAATGTGATTGATAGTTGATTAAGTCTACATATAGTGGTTCAGCTGGGCTTTAATTCTTTTTTTAAAAAAAGATTTATTTATTTATTTTTTGTGGCGGAGAGAGAGAGTGAGTGCACAGGGGAAAGTGGCAGAGGGAGGGGGAGAGAGAATCTCAGGCAGACCGCACTCAGCACAGCCCTACGTGGGACTCGATCTCACGACCCTGAGATCAGGACTCGAGCCAAAACCAAGAATCAGATGCTTAATTGACTGCACCACACCAGCACTGCCCTGGACTTTAATTCTTAATAGGCAATCAGAAGTCTAGGGCTTGGAGGAAACTTAGTTCACACAGTTACCCGCATTCATGCAAAAGTGAACCTGAGTATTTCAAGATACAGCGTTCAGTGCTAGGAATGCTTCTATTTGGCAAACACTATGCTAGTGTTTTATATGCATTATTTAAATTCATTCTCATGCAACCATGTGAAATGGAGATTAGTGTACGAATTTTTTAGATGAAGAAATTGAGTTTCCAAGAGGATAGGCAACTTGGAATAAGCAGGAGAGCTGGGTTTCAACTATAGATCTGTCTGAAAGTCTAAGTTCAATGTTATTTCTAATGCCCACTGTAGACGAAAACTTTATTATATTATAAATAGGTAAATATTTGATTTCGATACATAGATTTTTCTCTAGATCTTTGGATTGAATTCACACACATGGCTTTTCCCTTTAATTCGATACATGACATCTTTGACTTGAGTTTGAATTTTTAAAAATCATGAAAATATTCTCAGCGAATATATTGATTACAAAAAGTTCTTCAAAGCTCTGAGATGTGGCATACTTTTCTAACCTGACATGCAAGAAAACATGCTCATTACATAAGGATTGGTGAGCCTTATGTACTTTTGAAATCTGTTATAAAATTTGGAGTATAAACTAAAATCCAGGCTTCTGAACTCTGAAGAGTTATAGTTCCATTTGAAACAAGAATGAGTATCCACATATAAGCAACATTTAAAAAAATTCAACAAATTATTGCATGCATACCACAAGCCAATAAACACATGAGGCCCTGTATTGCAGTAGACAGTAAGAAAGACCGTGCCCCTGCTCTTAAGAATCATACCTTTTTGTAAATTATAATAAATATATATTTTTAAATATCAAAGACAAATCTACCAGGGGGAGTGATTTAGGAATATTTTATTATTTCTGATAAGTGAGGTTCTAATGACGTTTAGTGAAAGTTAGAATGACTGCAATAAGACTGCAATGTGGGTTCCTCTGTTTTTATGTTGAGTTTAATTGTTTCAGAGCAACGTGGACAAGGCAGGAAAATCAATGATTAGTTGACTGGTCATTTATATTTATGTGGAAAATCCATAATAAGTGCACGTCATCCCATTATTTTCTTCCTTTCTTGTTTTGCAAATGATTCAAAATGATATGTAGTAGAATTAGTATAAATATCAAGGTTAGAGTAATTCAATTTGGGTTAAAATTCTTGAAACATTTGTGATTAATTGAAATGAATACCTCGCTACATAATTCTAAACATCTTCAATTTCAGTGGTTTAGAGACTTGCATAGCCTCCTTTGAGTGACTTAGTTTAACTAAAATGAAATCATCAGGGTTTCTTTGATTTGACAATCCTGCTGAATAAAAAAAGAAGATCTTAGGGTTTCTAGAGCACTTAGCATTAGTATTTGGGAAATAACAAATATAGTTGATGACCTATGGGCAATTTCTGTATACCTTACCAACGGAGACACAAAGGCCACTGGAAGACCCTTGAAATAAACTAATAAGCCACAGTTGTGCAGGCTTGAAATAAATATCAACTAAGATTTATATTCAGATTGATGTTGAGGTTAGTTCCTACTGCTAGGCAACCAGTTGACCTAAGTTTAATTTAAATTGGTATTGTAGTGTCTCCTAATGGGAACTGTCAGTAAGGAGAATTTCTGTGACATACAGAACGTAGGATGCTTCCCTCTTTTCTACCCTCACTGTTAAAAATGTGACTTCATGTCTGTGATCATGTCTATGGAGCCAAATGGGGTGGGACTCTATTACAATTATCAGAATAAATTAGGCCAAAATAACACTTTCATTAAAATTATTCAGGAAATAGGTGGTATGCTCGATATCTTGGGTTTGAACCATCTGATTTCCTTTTGTATTTATTCTGCTGTCTTTTGTATTTATTCACCAGTGAGGTCACAGAAAATCAGATTTAGTGGTACTGCTCTGCTTTTTTTCCCCCTGCCTTCCTGTTATCCCCATCTTCTTCACTAGTTAAAAAATACCAGCTCTTTCTGGCCTTTTCTGTCTCTATAGCCAAGTCAAACAAGGACCACCATCTCAGCTATGCATATTTGTAGGGTCCCAAGGTGGGAACAGCGGTTCTCTGGGACTCTTGGCTTCCTGTTCCTGTCCCTTTAAATCAGCTAAAAAGATGGGTTTATTGGATATATCAGCTGGCATTTTAGAGAATGGCGATGTAAAACTGCCAAAATGTTGAGTCCCAGCTAAGCTCTTGTGTAAATCCTGGAAAGACATTGTCAAGTCTTGTGTTGGTGTCACTAGCTCTGCACAGAGGGCCTCTTCAATCTCATGGTTTGCGCTTACCTTTGTCAATGATGCCAAACAGAGACTTTATATTTTCTTCCTATAGATTTTATATTGCCTTTTAAACATATAGCTCTACAGTGGATTTGCTGATTGACTTTTCTGTCCATAGTCATATATTCTTTTATCCATATCTATGTATTTTTTGTCTAGTTAAGGATCAAGAGAAATTACAGATGCTAAATATATTCACTATGTTACTAGTAGAACATATTAGGGCTAAGAAAATGTAGCCACTAGTAGGGATGGTAAGTCAACTCAAAAGAACGATTTATCATTTCAATCTATTAAACTTTGGAAATAAATTTGTATACACTAATGTTTATATGTTTTAGAAAAGTAATTTCATTTGTAGGAATATTTTGCAATTACCTAATTCATGCATAGAAAAAAAATATAAAAGGAGTGTTAAATAGTCCATTATTCCATAGTTATTGATAAAAAGTAAATAATACAGAAGTCTATGAATAAGAAATTATTGTAAAATTGTGAATAGCTTGCTATCTTTGCAAGTATTTACACTCATAATAATTGAAATTATGCAAGATCATGGGGAAATATTCACAAAATGATGTAAAATTTTAAAAATGATTAATATTGTGATGTCCCTAAGGAACCAATTTTTGTTTCCAAGAGGGAGGTAATAATGGAGAATGAGATGGGTCGAGTTATTTTTCATAGGCAAATCAGCTTTAAGTTTCTTAGTTAGGATTCTTGCAGGAGTTATTTACCCAACACTATATATATATGCAATTGAGAGTCAACTTTCATTCATTTGGTAAACATATCAGGAGCATTCTATACTCAGAGAGTAAGGTACAAGATGAGTAAGGTGCAGTCTCTTCCTCTGAGTTCAGAGTACAGCTGGGGAAAGAAAGAAGCACAATTACTATACACACTGCTACAGGGAGAGATAAAGGAATATCCAAATTATATTTAAAATATGAATCCAGATATGGACCCCCAACTCTATGGTCAACTAATCTTTGACAAAGCAGGGGAAAAATATCCAAGGGAAAAAAGACAGTCTCTTCAATAAACGGTGCTGGGAAAATTGGACAACTATATGTAGAAGAATGGAACTCGACCATTCTCTTACACCATACACAAAGATAAACTCTGGATGAAAGACCTCAGTGTGAGACAGGAATCTATCAAAATCCTAGAAGAGAACATAGGCAGTAACCTCTTCGACATCGGCTACAGCAACTTCTTTCAAGACACGTCTCCAAAGGCAAGGGAAACAAAAGCGAAAATGAATTTTTGGGACTTCAACAAGATAAAAAGCTTCTGCATGCAAAGGAAACAGTCAACAAAACAAAGAGGCAACCCACGGAATGGGAGAAGATATTTGCAAATGACACTACAGATAAAGGGCTGATATCCAAGATCTATAAAGAACTTCTCAAACAACACCCAAAAAACAAATAATCAAGTCAAAAAATAGGCAGAAGACATGAACAGACACATCTCCAAAGAAGACATACAAATGGCTAACAGACACATGAAAAAATGTACATCGTCATTAGCCATCAGGGAAATTCAAATCAAAACCACCTTGAGATACCACCTTACACCAG
>CM052893.1:52686587-52806728 GCA_028534135.1 Potos flavus
CAGCCATCAGAAAGGATGAATACCCAACTTTTGCATCAACTTGGATGGGACTGGAGGAGATTATGCTGAGTGAAATAAGTCAAGCAGAGAAAGTCAATTATCATATGGTTTCACTTATTTGTGGAACATAAGGAATAGCATGGAGGACATTAGGAGAAGGAAGGGAAAAATGAAGGGGGGGGAAACAGTGGGGAGACGAACCATGAGAGACTATGGACTCCGGGAAACAAACTGAGGGTTTTAGAAGGGAGGTGGGTGGGGGGTTAGGTTAGCCTGGTAATGGGTATTAAGGAGGGCACATATTGCATGAGCACTGGGTATTATACACAAACAGTGAATCATGGAACACTACATCAAAAACTAGTGATGTACTGTATGGTGACAAACATAACACAATAAAAAAAATAAATAAAATATGAAAGAGTTTCTTTTATGGAAAGAGCAAACTTGTAAAGGGCATAAAAGAAGTCATAAGGGAAATTCTGCGATGGTAACAGTCATCTTTCTTCTCTAGGTTTTTTTCAAAAAGGGCTACCAATATTGAGCTGAAATTCCAACTATGTATCCATAATATTCCATACATACATATCCTGAGGACAGGGATCGCTGCAGGGGGGATGTCCCATGTCTGCTCAATTGGGGTAGCTGTGCTTTAGGAAAGTGCTGAGGAAAACGATGATTCAATGTTTGTTGAATACGCTTGTGTGCCGGGTTAATCTCCCATACACACTTCGCTGAACGCCGAGATGGGATTTACTTACCAACATTATGGTAAGAAACAATAAAACTGCTCACTCAACAAACCAATTTATTTATGAGCCATTTCAAGCTTATTAGAGAGAATCTATTCTAACGGGGGTCTCGTGTTTTATATTTAGAAATATAGATGCGGCACGATTGATAGCTAGCCAACTATTTTGAAACATTTGCCTCTCCTGTGCCTCTGCATCTCTTGCTCAGTTCCCCTCAAATGTCAAATTAACCTTCTGAAACTCCATTTTACATGATAACTGTGATGAATAAAAAGACCTTTTGTGAATGTGAGCGTGTGTGTGTGTGTGTGTGTGTGTGTTGGGGGGTGGGCGGCCGCTGTTTTCCTGGCTACCACATGTCAAGATCTGTTTAAACCCCTTGCTTTGTGCTCAAATGTCACCCTGCCAGAATTCATTACATCCTGTTTATTAATTAATTAAAATATATTTATACAGAACAGGCTTTATGAGATCGAGTAAGAAATAACGTTATGAGAGGCACCCTCCAGACGCAGGGTGCATCTCCGATGGCAACCAAGACTTCAGCCCGAGTCTCCGCTGTCAATCCACTGCCAGGGTTGAGACGACAGGCAAATTTAGTAAGGAAAGGTAGAAGATCAAAGGAATTACTTTAGTTCTGGAGCTGCCTATGAAGGAAATGTATCTTTTCTAGACCACTGCGAGATCACAGACATCACTCTGTTTTTTGCATAAGTAAAAACACATCTTTCCCTACACGCGCGTGCTGGAGCGCCCACACGCAGACGCAGACACAGAAGACCTAATGGGGACCTCCAGTGAGGTGCCGAGGCAGCCCCAAAGAGTCAGGGAAAACTTACTGACCTTCTACTGACACCACCCGCCGGACCAGATGCTCCCATGACCTTTTCAAGTCAACTGAGTGATACTAGCAATTTTGCCTCCCCGCCTTTAACTTCAGGTTCCTTCCTTGTTTTCCAAACAGGGTTAAATGCACCTGCCCAATCTCTCCGAGTCACCGTGGCGGTGACATAAAGTGAAATTGTAAGAAACTGCTCTGGGGGGAAAAAAAGGCATGGCATCGAAATCAGGTATCATTATAGATAGTTTTCCCAAGCATTCTCTTAGGATCATAGTGTTCCAATATTGAGGCTGTTTGCTTAGGGCTCAGTCCTGAGGTTTGAATAGGCCCAGATCTTGGGTGCAAAACCCAGGGAGGGTGTCAGTTTCCACCAAGATGAGCACATATCTTGAAGATATTTTAGAATAAGGGTAGGAGAGTTTATGGGAGAGGAAACATATATGTATATGTATATATATATGTATATACACATATGTGTGTATATGTATATATATATGTATATACACATATGTGTATATATGTATATGAACATTGAAAGAGCAGAGCAAGGCTAACTCCATTTTGTGCTACACCCGCCATCTTCTGTATAACCCCCACATGACCTCTCATGTATAACCCCCATATGACCTCTTATGTATAACCCCCATATGACCTGCATCTGAAAACAACCACAGAATGTAAACCCCACCTTTAGCCCACCAAACTTGCGCGCCAATTCTGACCAGAGTGATAGGCTAGTTCAAACAGCTACTTTAGGGAAAATCGTAATTCAATTGGCCATCTGCGTATGGCGTGTGTGTACTACAATCTTATTGGCCACTGAGTGCTTGTTACAAACGCATTGGCCCCTGGCCCCTATAAAACTGCTGTGCCTTCTGAAACTCGCTCTCTTTCTCCACAACACGCCACTGCGTTGGTGAGTGTGGGAGGTTGAGCTCGAGCTAGCTCGAATAAAGGCTCTTTGCTTTTGCATCGGACTTGGCTCCCTGGTGGTCTTTGGGGATCTAAAATCTGGGCATAACAAACATTATATGCTATGAGGAATCCTCAGAAGGTGGTGGTATAAAGCTTGAAAGATGATCATCAAAAAAAGAAAAAGAGGAAATAAGAACAAGAACAACACGAGGAAAATAGGTAATGGTGATGAATAAGAAATAGGGCATGAGATCAGGACTCATTTCCTTTGTCTTCCAGCAAATGTAGAAAGGAAACTAAAATAGGGTAGTGCCCAAAATTTCGTGTTGGGAACACTGAGTGTTTGTTGATTATAATATCTCAACATGTATTAAGAGGGATGTTAGTTCTCTCCAGTACTCAAATAGAAAACACTTATCCATTCTGGCTCTTGCCCCTTAAATGGAAATCAATGTGAAAAATCAAATCTGATTTACTTAAATTTTTTTAAAACCTGCTTTTCAGGAATGTGTCTGCTTTGGAGTATGAAGTACAGCTATTTGTGCTAAGTTGACTGCTGCCCGTTGGATGATACTAGCAATGATTTGGGTTTGTAATCATTGTCCAATTCCAGTCCATGGAATTGTGTTTAATCTAAAATTAATCCTTTTAAAAAATATTAGGCAATAGTTCTTAAGTCTATGATGCATAGCTATCAGAACTGTGGGTTACTTACTGGTCTTATATTGTTGAGTCCCCTTCCTTGGCCTGGATGGATGTTTTATAATAAGGCAGAAGAAATAAGTTTGTCAATTAGAATATTACAAGTCTATAGTAAGATTTCTCTAGAAGAAAGATATATAAATTGAACTTGAGACTACTCTGCAGGTGATTTTCCACCTCCCTTCTATCAGTGCTAAATTCCTGAAATTTAAGAATTGAAAGAAATCTTATAGATTATCTATTCTTCTCTCATTTAATAGGCAAAGAAACAGGCTCATACCACCTTCGGCTGCTAAGAGTCTGGGTCTGGACCTTTAGCTTGGACTCTTTCCTCTAAAATGGGCTACCTCTATACAAAGCACCCTCACAGCCATAGTGGGAAAATGAAGTGCATCTTCTACAATTTACCCAGAAGCAAACCAGTGTATTTTCAGATGAGATTTCTGAATACTTGTTGGGATTTTAGGCTAGTTATTCTTTGATTTGGGGGAGAGGGTACAGTCCCAAGGAGCCAAAGGGAAGCTTGCTGATATAATTTACTTCTAGACATTTCCGAACTTGATGGGAATTTTATGTTTAGGGGAATCTAGGTGTAAAAGGAAAAAATAGCTCAAAGGAACTTGTTTTAAGTATAATATAAGGGATAATTGTTTTCTTTAGCCCTACTTTCTCTTCTGTGTGCTGCCAAATCTGTGTATCTTTGTGAAAGGCAGTCCTTACCGAACAATTCAGCCCAGGGCACTTAAGTGATATGCCTCCTCCACCATTGCCTTTCTTGCTGAAACGTTCCTAGATGGTATCTGTTCTAGATGGCATTGTTACAAGATGGCAGAAGTCTGCTTGACTCATGCGGACCTTTACGTGAGCAAGAAATAAACCTCTGCTATGTGACACCATTCGGGTTTTGGACTTGTCATAGGGGAAGTTGGTATTAAATTTTCATTTTTACAATTATTGTTGTGATTGCCCTGTGCCTCTTTTCCTTTCATTCTCTGGGTCTCAGTGAGGGACTCATCGACATATATATATAATTTCCTAGTGATCAGATGGAGAATTTTCAGTAAGAACTTTGCGCCATCCAGGAAATGCCGCCATTTTGAATTATGTCAAGATGGTCCTTGTGAATTATGTATCCCTTAAAAGACAGAGTATCTTGCTTCCTACTAAATTCATTTTTGGGGGGGTACTAAAAGGTTATCTATTTACTACTTAAAAAAGAGAGTGTGCTAGTTGAGCTTGGAAGTCTTTTTCTTCCCCTCTTTTTGTAAGTCTGTGTCTGAATAGCTTAGCGCTGTAAAGCCCATGGTTATATTGTTTTTCCCATTGTGGACCAGTTAGATCTACCCCACAACCCTATTAGCCCATCCTGTGTTATAATTACAATGGCAACAAAACAAAGATAACAATTTTGGCAAAGATTGTGACTTCTCCTTCTTTTTTCTTCTCTTCTCCTTTCCTTCCTTCCCTTACATCTAACCATCTAGCAGGAGACTACATTGTCCAACCTCCCTTGAGCTAGGTGTGGCCAGTGTCTTTGGAAGTGATAGGAGTGACCTCCATGTCATCTCTTTAAGAGGAAATCGCTTACTCTCCATCCACTTCCTCTCTCTTTTCCTCTTTTCTCAGATGTGGTGCTAATGGGTCAATTGTAATCAGGCAGATGGCAATATTCTGAAGTAATGCTTCTCAAATATTAATTTGCTTTACCCAGTGATGGTGTTAAAATAGAGATTCTGATTCAGAAGTCATGGGTGGGGCCTCAGCTTTAACATTTTTTTTTAAAGATTGATTTATTTTATTTATTTGTTTTAGAGAGAGAGAGAGAAGTGTGTGCTCGAGCCAGGGGAGGGGCAGAGGGAGAGGGAGAGGCAGACTCCCCACTGAGCATGGAGCCCAACATGGGGCTCGATCCCAGGATCCTGAGATTGTGACCTGAGCTGAAACCAAGAGTCAGAGGCTTACCCAACTGAGCCACCCAAGTGCCCCTTTAACATTTTTAATAAGGTCCTGCATGATACCGATGTTGCTGGTCCAGGATTACACTTGGAATAACCAGATTTTAAGTGTGACAAATACATAGGTAGAAGAACCCTGGGCCCCTGCGTGACCTCTAGGAGCAGAGCTTTATCACATACCCAGACCACCCCACTCTGCATCGCTTAACAAGAGGTTTATCAATTTCTATCATATCACCATGTTTTTGGTTGTATTGCCTATATCACAATGAATACAAAAAGAGTAATAATAATTATAGCAGTAAGTACCATTTACTGACTACTTACCATGGGGCAGACACTTGTAGCCATTATCTGTTTAATATTTATAATATCCCAATGAAGTGTTATACCCATTTTATGGATGTAGAAACTAAGGCAAGAATGAATGAGTAACTGGTCCAAACTCACACAATCTGTAAATGGCAGATCTGGTATGAAAGCTTGGACGTCTCTGTCCTCAAATGAGATAGTCATCATCAAATGGACCACAGATTGACCAGTGCGTTTAAACTTGAGACCTGATCAGCTGTCCCCAAAAGTTTTGCCTCGAGATGTTCGGGTTAGTGTTCATTCTCTTCCAGCCAACAAGTGAGGGAGGATCTTTCTTTGCTATTCACGGGAGAGAAGACCCAAGAACTATCATTCCTTCTGCCCACCATGCATTCCCAACCAAGATTACAGGAAGAAACAGACTGAGGCTGCAGAAGGCACTAATGTGCATACTCTAACCAAAGATTAAAAAGACTTATTCTCTTTTACTACTTCATCTGATTAGGTTCCTGTCTTCTACTGATTGGCTCTTTTTTTTGGTCCCCGGTGAGCTATGAGAGAGAAGGAAAGAAAGAGGGAGGCTAATGGATTACAAGCCTGGTAAATGTCAAGTCTGGCAGAGAGGGGAAGCCAGCATACACGTTTAACGTGCCTTTGGCCTTCGGGCTCCAACGCCAATCAGAACTGTTAGCCCGAGTCAATCAGAGATTCTGATAGCCTAGAGAAGGACACATGCAAAGCACTCCAGATACCTCCTGCATTTGTCTCCTCCTGTCTAACTGTATGGAAGCAGAGCCAAATGACACGCCACATTTGTGAAGCAGTGTGTGGGGAGAATAACACATGGATTAAGACATTTTTCAAACACAACTCTGGACTGAAAGTCAAACCTCAAAAGGAGCATTTCACCATTTCCCGTTCCAGCAAAGTAGAATCCAGATCTGGTCCAGCAGCGTAGGCCTATTATTTCTGTGACAGAATAACAATGACATTTCCACTTAAAACTCCTTATGACCTTTCTAAGGGAGCTGTTTGTGCTTCAGTTGTTCCGCCGTTTTTCTCTTTTTCCCCGGAGATCGCCTTGCTTTTATAACAACGAGAGACTAATAGAGGGAGCGAGAAAGGGGTAGGGAGAACCAACAAGGGAAGAGATAAGACAGAAGGAGGTGATAGGAAAGCATCAGAAGATAAAAAGGGAAGGTGAAGGAGGTAAAGGAGAGCAATGTGTCCGTAAAATAAATGTGCATTCTAGGTCTCCAGGCGAAAGATATCACAAAGCACCTTCTTGCTTCGGGATAATTGCAAAACTAATAGACTTCCAGTGGAAAGGGATTATTCCTATAATGCAGGGAGTCTAGGCAATTGGTAGTTGAATGCTGGGAACGTATCATGGATCCCTTCCTGTTCTCCTTGGGCCTGTTCGGCTCCACCCTCTGCTCCTCGGCAACCTGGAGCCTCGCCGTGACCCTCAGCTTCCTTGAGATTTTGAATTACATCTCAGAGGGGCTTTTCCCTGTCTTGCCTTGTGCTCAGGGGTGGGGGTTGGGATGGGGCATCTCCCATTCTAATCCAGAGGTACCTGTTTGAGATTCTTTCTTCAGGTTCCATCCACATGTATCATATTAACAAACTCAAATTAAGCCCCTCGTGGATAGTTATTAAATCACACATTAATCTTCCCAAGTAATATTTGCATTTTATTTATTTATTTATTTAAAAAGATTTTATTTATTTATTTGACAGAGAGAGAGAGATCACAAGTAGGCAGAGAGGCAGGCAGAGAGAGAGGGGAAGCAGGCTCCCTGCTGAGCAGAGAGCCCAATGTGGGGCTCGATCCCAGGACCCTGAGATCATGACCTGAGCCAAAGGCAGAGGCTTTAACCCACTGAGCCACCCAGGTGCCCCCATATTTGCATTTTAATACTAAAGGAATTTTTAGATATTCTGGTTAGGATTTTAGACATTTTGGCAGGATTAGAAAGAAATATTTTTAAGCACAGAGGTCTTTTCCAAAGACTTCTTATATAAAAACATAAAGTAACTGAATCTTAATGACCTCTCAAAAGAGAAATATGTATATGTATATCTATCTATCTATCTATATATGTTATTATTTGCAATCAGTTTGATTAAAAAGTATCTATTTCTTTTAATATATATACATATATATGTTATTTTTTGCAGTTTGATTAAAAAGTATCTATTTCTTTTACACAGATAAGATAATAAACCTCATTAAATAACATTAAAAAATACAGAAGTACTTCAAAAACCAAACTTGAGGAAGGAAATAATTGTCTAAAGGACTCTGATTGCCCAGTATGTGATGCAGAATAAAGCAGTAGGCTCATCACCACAGAAAATGAAGTCTATTATCAACCCAGTGATTAAGTATTATAACTGAAGTACTATACTCTTACTAGAGAAAAGATTACTTGTTAACTTCTTTATTAACTCCTGTTGTCAACCAGCTAGCCCATAACATGTGAGCAATAAATTCTTCTTTATTTGTTTCAGCAGCTGAACTTTGCCATAGTTTGTTACACAGCAGTAGCTAACTGAAACACTTCTCCATTGCTGACAAATTAAGCATCAGAGGCTCCTTGAATTGGCAAACACAGACTCATTAATAGATTCAGCAGAATTACAATATGAAATTAAGCTATCATGAACACAGCTTTGCTTTGTGGTAGACACTTAGAAGTGGTTGAGAGAGACAGGGAAGTCCTTAAATTCTCTCCTTCTCATTCTTTCTTCCTTTATAACTTGTCTCAAACACCTGTGATAGGAAATCCCAATAGGAATAAGTAAGTCATTGCCTTTGACCCTTAGATGTTCATGGTGTAGTGGGGGGGGGGCGGTGTGCCTGTGCAGGGAGGCAAGTAAATGAGCAATGAAAGGGCCTATGTAAGACCATCACTGATGTATGAGAACACAGAAGAAGGAACACAGTACTTAATTCTTAATTCTTCCTGAGAACATCATGAAAATCTTTACAGAAGTTACCTCATTTGAGCTGAGTTTTGAAGGAATAGGTTAGAACTTTGACACATAAAATATGACCCATGGACCAGTTGCATCAGCCTCCCCCAGGAGCTTGTTAGAAATGCAGAATCTCTGATCTCGAGCAGGCAACTGGAACAAAACTTGCATTTAAACAAGATCTTCAGGTGGTTTCTGTGTACATTGAAGGTTGGGTTACACTTATGATTAGTGTGATGGTTCTCATTTGTCTGCACATTAATATCATAGGGGGAGTTTTGAAAAAAAAAAATAATGCCCAGGGTCACTATATCTAGTTTCTTACTATACTGGCCTGGATGGAGCCCAAGCATGAGGATTTGTGAAATATTGAGGTACCGGCCTGTGGTCTGGCACGGCTATATGCACATGTCAGGTTGTTAAGTGGTTTATGAGTTTCAGGTCTCCCGAGTTGGATCTCAAGGTATAGAAAATATGGGTGTGGTGAGATGCAATTCCAAGATTCTGAGAAATTCTTCCAACTCTCCGAGGTGAAACTATGGAAGTTCTGGAAATGATCATGATGACTTTTGTTGATGGCTGGGTCCTAAGCAAGCTTTCAAGGCAAAAAGCAGACTACTTGAACACATGGGGATAAATGAGATGGCAAAGGTCCCCAGATTGCTGGGCTTGAAAGCAAGAGGGCATGATAAAAGAGATAGATCATACTTGGAGATCTACTTGGCAAGATTGTAATTAACAAAGGCTTACTGGCAACCTTTGGAGAAGTTTTATATAGGAGATGGTGTCAGGAAGAACTTAATTAGTTTATGTAACTTCTTTATTTTTTCATCCATTTTTGCATCTTGCCTGCCCCGGCTTTGCTTGGAGAGAGAATTTAAACCCCAGAATCTGTCATTGATGGATATTACAGGTCCCATGGCCTTCTCACTGTATCCATTGCAATGTTTGGGCCAAGTTCCAATCAGAAAATTACTTTCTATTGACTGTAAATTTCACACCTCTACCATGAAGACTTCTCATAACACACACTCTCTAAATTGGCTTCAGGTCCGGCCTGAGACCAAGTATGACACATACCCTCAAATGGGTTTCAAATTGAGCCACAGCCTTGGCTAAACAAATTTTAATGACAACACATAACATTTGGGTCATCGAAAGAATATTTCCCCCTTCATATGATACATGTGTTGCTGGCATAAAATTATATGACTTACGTCCCCTTTCAGCGTTGGGAGGGTCGAGAAATCTTTTTCACTTTCAGTCCGAAATTACTCTGTGGTATAAATTATTACTCACAGTTCAACACTTGCTGTGTTCAGCCCAGAGGTGGCTGCCTTCTCAAAGGCTCTGTGATTTATGGGTGGAGGCAGAGGGCGAGAGTGCCTCTGAGCAAACAGGCACCTGCCCTGTGTTCCTTCTGTCAGATGCAACAGAGGGTTGAGGAGATGGCTCCCACCAAACAAACAAACCAGACAAACAACAGAGAATCTCTCGACTCCATTGATATGGAGCGACTGGCGTAGAGGGTAAGGGCAATCACTGCAACTCATCTGTTCTGTCCAACTCGGTCTTGATTTTGTTTTGGGGTCCCTCAAGTTTGGGCCCAGTTAGAATCTGGAATGATCCAAGAGGCAGATGTGGATTTTAGTCCCGGCTCTGCTACTTTCTAACTTTGGAGCATGAGCAATGAACATCTCTAAGCCTCCATAACCTCAATGATAAAATAGAGATCATATACTTCTTGTTTAATTCACAAGGTCATTGTTTCCCTCGAGCGAGATAAATTATGGGAAATATGGTTTGAACTGTTTACATGTCAGATGCACTCACCGGATGGGAGGCGTGATTATCACGTGGGGTGGGTCATCCTGGGGCACACCCACCTCAAGGGTTCTGACTGTTGTACAATGACCTACCAGAGCTGTTCGATCAGCCCTGCTAGAGCCCTTGATGAAAGCGTAGCCTCCATCTCCGCCTGCATCTGACTCTTGGTTTGAGCTCAGGTCTTGATTTCAGGGTTGTGAGATCAAGCCCTGCCTTGTCTTGGTGCTTAACACGGAATCTGCTTGGGATTCTGTCCCCCTCCCTCCCTCCTCCTCTGCTCCCCCCGCTCTTTCTGTTTCTCTCTCTAAAATAAATAAATGAAATCAAAGATTTCAGAGAGAGAGACAGAGAGAGCACACGAGCTGACAGAGGGGCAGGCTCCCCACTGAGCAGGGAGCGATGTGGGACTCGATCCCAGGACCCTGAGATCATGACTTGAACAGAAGGCAGACACTTAACTGACTGAGCCACCCAGGTGCCCCAAAATCTTTTTTAAAAAGAAATTTACAGCTATTGATTTTTTAAAAAGTGGAAGAGGGGACTAAGGTTGTTGAATACCAACAATTAATGTTTGCGTTAGGAAGGGCTGTCTGAGAGCTCCACTGGCTTACAGAACACCAGAATGACGATCAAACCATGTTGCAAGCTGGGCCACTGAGGGTCTGTGTTTCTCCTTGCTGCTGTCATTGCTGACGGTCTGGATTTTAACAGACACATGTGTGTATTTCGAGAAGTATTTATCTCTGGTAGAGTCAGTGAAAGCTCTTAACCACATAAACACACAACAGACTGAAATGTGCAAAGATCTTCTCCGAGGTTCAGGCCCAGTGGAGGAGCGTGTGGGGGGTGGATGGCCAGGGTGAGCACAGGCTTTGATGGCTGTGGAGGTGGGGAGGCCTCGGGAGTTCTGGAATTTCTAATTAGGGTTCTCTCTCCACAACCCACTATTCCCGTAGGTTCAACTTTTTTTTTTTTTTTTTAATTTCCTTCTTAAATTAGCTGCTCAACTTTCTATCTAAATCTCCCCTCTCTGGGTACTTAAGATTAATTTCTTTTTACATGGGAGACAGAGTCTGTTTTATAGAGAAGAACTTGGGGTACCTAGAGGAAGAGTGACTTTCCTCAGATCTCCCAATGGATCTTGGCAGACTTCAAATGAAGGCATCTGCCCACCCTCTGTTCAGAATTTCAAGGTTCTTTTCTCTCCAGGTCCAAGATCCCCTCTATGATGTAAACACAGCACCCACCCCACCCACTCCCCAAGACACTCTTCTCAAGCATTAGTAACTGTCAGAAGAATATTATAAAAAGAGCAGTGTGCGAGGGGCTCCTGGGTGGCTCAGTCAGTTAAGCATCTGCCTTCGGCTCTGGTCATGATCCCAGAATCCTGGGATCGAGCCCTGTGTCGGGCTCCCTGCTCACTGTGTGGGGGAGGTCTGCTTCTTCCTCTGCTCCTCTCCCCCACTTGTACGTGCTCTCTCTCTCTGTCTCAGATAAAGAAATAAAAAATCTTAAGAAAAAAAGAGCAATGTGCGTAATGTTAGCAGCTTTGCTAAGGGCCTGCATTGAGGATTGCAAAGTTTTGAGAGCTGTGGTAGCTGGGGTTAAAAATTCTTGAGGGTAAGATGGCTGACATGGCCTCTTGTCCACTCGTTTTAGATGAGGATCTGCTCTTCAGTTGGCAAAACCAACCAACCAACCAACCGGAGAGCTCCTGTTAGAGCATATCTGATATTTTTGGTGTGCTTTAATCTAAAATTTTAAAGTATAAAATATGTAAAATTCTATGGTATTAATAAATAGTATATTACATACGTTATATCTTTATATAGAATTATATATATACAATATAATATATACATGTATGATAATTGACATAAATCTATTTTAAAGTTTCTCTTAAAAATCAGATTCATCACTTGGCTTCTTCACATCGATACTACTTATGCGTATCCAAAATACTAGTTGGGTTCTGGAACCCTGGTTCCGTGGAACTTCTCAGGAGCACGTGTGGGCATTGAAGAGTCCGTGAAAAGTAGATTGTTTAGAACCGAGCTGTTTGGAATTTTGACTTTAGCCAGATGTAGAGAAGCAGAGTGCAGGCAAATATACCAACCTTGGAGGACAGTATTATGCCAGGGAAGGTTGAATCGTAAAGGACGAGTGAGCGTTCACGAGATAGAGAAAGAGAGACCATTCCAGAAGGAGACCCAGGAGAAGAAGGCATAAGCAATTCAGTGCAGGTGGGTGCAGGTGTGTGGTGGGGGAGAGGGACGTGAAGCAATAAGGCAATTGAGGTAGAAAGAAAGGGTTTTGTTCTTCCAAATTATGGTACTTTCATTTTGTCCTGGAGCCATTAAGAGGTTTTAATACCTGAAGTTCCAAGATGAGTCCTTGTTTCTGTCGAGATAGCCTGGCGGGTCCTGTGAATGACTTTCTGCCATTTACGTGGCTTCCCTAAATAGTTGGCGTTTCCACCCCACCTAATGCACGTTAAATAATGTTTGGGGACAATGCTTCGGAGGGGGTCAGAATTGATTGATGTCACTGTGTAAAAAGAAAGAGGAAGCAGGTCTGTAGCATTAGACAGCTCAGTCTTTCTAGGGACGGCTGGGCGTGTGTAGCTGGCGACGCTGAGCGGAGTGAGAGCCGTCTATCACATGCCTCCTTGGATTAGCAAAGCTCCTTGAGTGGCCTTGAAAACCACTGAAGTGCCAGAAAGCTTTCTAATCCAGAGCTGAAGTTAACTTCAGTGACATGTCGCAGGAATTGTTAAGTGAGTAGACACGACCTGTCTGTTCACCTTAACAAGTGAGAGAGGCCGACAGCCTCTCCTGGACCGGGAAGGTGTGCAAGAGGAGGAAAGAACAGGGAAGCAATAGGTGAACCAGAGGAGAGGCGGAACCAATGTCCGGGGGCAGAGCATAGAGAGTCCCTGGAAGGGAGAAGAAAGGTTCCACTCGCACACAATGTAGTTTGTGCCAAACATAACTAAGTGTCTCCTGTATAATTTTGGTTTGTGTGGTTGTAAGATTTTATGGGCTCTTGGAACCAAGAGGGAAGACCAAAGAGGAAAGTAACTGTCAACACATGTTCTTAAGGAAATAATACATTTCAATTCAACTGGCGTTCAGGCACGGTGCTGACATAGTAATTTTCGGGCAAAGGTGTAAGATACATCTCTGTACACAGGGCTTACCTCAACCACTGGAACTCCCTGTTGTAAGGGTGGAGAGCCAAATGTGGGTTAAATGAAACTAATTTAATTCAGGGAAGAAGGTGCTGGGGTTAGCTGAAGCAAGAGTAACCTTGGGATTCTCAAAACCACAGAGCGTTGTCATCATTCCAGACCAACCTATTTCTTTCTTCTAATCATCCATATTGATGTGACGTCAAACAGATGGCTGATCTACCTTTGAGGAAAAAGTGAGAGCAAAACATTGTCTCTAGGTCATTATTTCCAGCAGTTAAACTCAACTGGAAGGAAGTCTAGACTGGGCTTGCCTACCCACTGTGGGCCAGTGCTCCTCCCAGAGCCGGTTGGATCGTCACTCTTTTCTGGCAAACATATCGTTTAACACTTATTAAGCATTTCAAATTATGTGCCAGGTACTCTGCCAAGTTCTTTGTGGAGATCGTATTACCTACTGCTCGCAGCACTTCTCCAAGAAGGGTGCTGGGACTGACCCAGGTTTTCGGAAGGGGGGGCTGCGGTGCAGGGTGACAGATCAGGGTCAGACCATCTTTAAGTGGCAGAAGTAGGATTTGAACTCATGCCTACCTTCCTCCAAAGCTCAAGCTCTTTATTACACTCGATTATGAGCTTAATCCTTTCTGTGCATCAAATTTCCCCGTTCCTGTAGGTCTGGAATCTCGTACCTTGACCTTACTGTGTTCCGAAAGGCCCCAGGCTACAAATATTTGTACTCAAGCATGAGTGCTCAACGTGAATTACTCAGCTCCAGATCCAAGTCTCCTGGTCAGTTATCTGCCTTTCAGAAAAGTGTAAGGGAAATTCAAGAACACGCAATCTCTGTGGGTGGGGAAATATGTATTTTGAGAGGTAGCCTCAACTTCGATTAACTTTTAACTCATTTTATTTTTTATTTCAAAAAGTAAATTTTATTATTCATGTCCCTGAAATAAAGGATTGTACGTTAGAGATCATAAGAAATTAGGTAGCATACTAATCAAACCTTTGAAACACTGTAGAGCCTTTATAGGTTTAGAAACCCCAGTGAATGGGGCCCATTCAACTCCTCGCTGGCTCTGTTTTTAATAAAGTAACTTCCAAGAGGCTCTAATTTATTCATCGGAAATACTTCCATTTAATGACTTTATAGTACATTACACCCTAGCAGAAAAGGATCATATTTCATGTATTTCCCCATCTCATTAAATGGCAACACTCCATCCAGTTTCTCAGACCAGAAATCCAGGCGTCTTGTCCTTTTGACTTCCTTGTTCCAATGATCCATCATCTCTATCTTTGAATTGTATCCAGAGTCAGACTACTTCTCCCTGTGTCCACCGCCCCTCCTCCCTGGCCAAAGCTGCCACCATTTCTCACCCAACTACTGCAATACCCTCCCAGCTAGTCTCCTTTCTTACATCTCTGCAGTCTATTTGTCACACAGAGGCCACAATGATCTTCTTAAAATGCCATTTCGTTCCCTTCCCTGCTCAAAGCCCTCCAGTGGTTTTCCATCTGACTCGGAATAAAATTAAAATTCTTTATAGTGTCCTACAAGACTCTGTGTGACAAGACTCCACTTCTGATGCATGAAAAACTGTATGCTCCTGTGTCCTACCTTTGTCTTCTTCACTCATAGTCCAGTCCCACCGTTCTGCCAACAAACCGAGTATGTTCCCACCTCAGGGCCTTTGCATACCCTGTTTCCTGTGCCTGCAAAGCCTTCCCCGAGCCACCCACATAACTTCACTCTCTTACGTTCTTCTGGTCGTTGCTTAAAGTCTACCTTAGCAGAGAGATCTTCCCTGATAATAACATGTAAATATTTTATAAATATATGTGAAAATATAAAATCATTTCCAAAAATTCTTCATTTCCTCAACCCATTTTTAAAAATTAGAATTTATAACATAATACAGAAAAGCATATGAAAGAGGTACAATTCCCTCATTTGTCATAAAGAAAAGACCTGTGTATCTATCACGCAAGATAAGATATAGCACAGAGCACCTCAAAGTTGAAGATCTGCTATAATCAGCTTTCAGTACCCACCTCCTCCCTTCTCCATAAAGGTAAACAATCTTTTGATTTTTATGATAATCGTTCCCTTGTTTTTCTTTGTTTTCCTTTGTTCTGCCACCTGAGTGTGCAATATAAGTATACAGTTAAATTTGCCTGCTATTCGAATTTCATATAAAATAGAACCACGCTATACTTGTTTTATCCCTCACCTGACTCCTTTTGCTCAATATTATGTTTTGAGACTTATTCATTTTGTTGTGTGTAGCTCTAATTCCTTCATTTTCATTGCAACATTTTATTCTATTGTATGATTATTTATAGCTTGCTTATTTTCCCCTCTTACTGTTGATGCACATTAGAGTTGCTGTGTTGCTATGAGCATTTTTGTATGTGACTCTTCATGCATATGTGCGTGGATTTCTGTTAGCTATACATCTGGGAGTAGAATTTCTGAGTCATAGGGTATGAGGATGTTAAATTGTAGTTAATAATTCCAAACTGTTTTTTAAATGGCTGTGCCAATTTACATTTTCATGAGAAGGGCATGAGAGTATTTATCAATCCACTATTCAGCCAATAATCAGTATTGTCATTAAAACAAAATTTAGCTAATTTGGTAGGTGTGTAGTAGCATTTCATTTTGATCTTCATTTTAATTTATCTGGTTACTAATTACACTGAGCACCGTTTTTTTTAATATATATTATTAGCGATTTAAATATTCTCTTTTCTTAAGGACTCGTTCAAACATTGCTCATGTTCGTATTTGATTTTTAGTTGTTGTTATTTGCTAATTAATTTATGGGAGCTCTTTATATAGTCCCCATATTATCTTTTTCTCATTATACGTGTTGAATTGTTCCCCCTACCCCATGTCTTACCTTTACATTCTCTTATGATGCTTATAGATGAAAAGAAGTTTGTAATTTTAAAATACACCAATCATCAATGTCTTCCTTTAGCATCTGTTTTTTATGTTCTGATCAAGGCCTCTTTCTCCAGCGCAAGGTCACGAGTATTTTCTATAAGCTTTATCGATTTACCTTATACATTTAGATCTACAGTCTAACTGAAATTGATTTTTATTTATTTGGTTTTTGAAGTAGAAGTCAACATTCATTGTTTTAAATATGGATATTTCAATGAACCAAAGAACATTTACTATTCTCCACTGATCTGCAGTGTTACCTTTGTCATAAATCAAATGTCCATTCTCAGATGATCTTAATTGTTGTAAATCCGAACATCTTGATATCTGGTAGACCAAGTTCAACTCTTCCTTCACAGGGTTTTAGGAATTCTTTGCCATTTGCATTTCCATATCAGGTTGAGAATTATTTGGGCAAGTTTCACTCGATACAAACACACACACACACACACAGACACACACACACAGACACACAGACACACACACACCTTTTGGGGATTTTGATTATAACTGTTTAAAAGCTAAAGATCAGTTTGGAAAGTTTTGTTTTGTTTTTTCGTTTTTTTTTAAGAGAGAGAGAGAGCGCGAGCACATGAGCAGGGGAGGGAGGGGAAGAGGGAAAAGGAGACAGAGAATCTTAAGCAGGCTCATTCTTAGACCCCGAGTTCATGACCTGAGCTGAAATCAAGAGTCAGATGCTTAGCCGACTGAGCCACCCAGGTGCCCCTCCATTTGCAGAATCTTAGTACCTTTACAATAGTGTATTGAGTTTTTAAATTTATAAACATGCTTTATTCCCCATTCCCTTAGATTTTTCGTTTCTCTCAATAAGATTTTATAGTTTTCTGTGCGGATAGCTTACAGTTTTATATAGTCATTCATAGGGACTTGATACTTTTTGATACAACCACAAATGACATCAGTTTTCTTTCTTTCTTTCTTTCTTTCTTTCTTTCTTTCTTTCTTTCTTTCTTTCTTTCTTTCTTTCTTTCTTTCTTTCTTTCTTTCTTTCTTTCTTCCTTCCTTCCTTCCTTCCTTCCTTCCTTCCTTCCTTTTTGCTGGTATGTTTTATATATAGAAAAGCACTTAATTTTTATATTTTGACCCTGCATCCAGTAACCTTGCTAAATACACTGTCATTTCTTACTTGGATTTTTTCTATAGGGAATTATACAATCTGCAAATGAGTTTTGTTTCTTTCCTTTTAATCCTTAGACCTCTTATTTATTTTTCTTGTCTTACTAAATTGGTTAAGCTCTCCAACACAATGACAAATAGAAGTGGACCCAGAAGGCATCACTGACTAAATCTTTATGAAAAGGGAAAGCTTCACATTTCATAATTAAATATGATACTTGCTTTATGTTATTCTGCAGATAAACTTTATTAGACTCTGGAATTTCTTTTATATTTCTAGGTTTTTTAAAACCATGAATAGATGTTGAATTTTATCAAATGAGTTTTCCTTTATTGAAATAATCTTGTTAATTTTCTTATCTGCTAATGTGAATTACACTCCATGATTTTCAAATGTTTCACCCACCTTACATTTTTGAAATAAAAGAAATTTGTGTAATATACTTTCCTTTTTATATACCACTGAATTATTTTTGCTAATATTATTATTATGATGATTTTTAATCCACTTGAATATTAAGTGGATTAATATTATTGGTCTGTAATTTTCTTTTCTTATAAAGTTCTTTTCAGATTTAGATATTAAAGTTATTCTGATTTCATAGAATGGATTTAGGAATATTCTTTCTTTCATTGTCTGAAAGAATTTGGTTAAGATTGGTGTTATTTCTTGCTGAAATGTTTGTAAGAATTCACTAGTAAAATAAATCATCTGGACTACATATTTCTTTGACAAAGTTTTTATAATAGATTTGATTTCATCAGTACTTTCAGGATTCTTTAGATTTTCTTTATTTTTCCCCTTATGTCAATTTTGGTAAGTTGCACTTTTTAAAAATAAATGTTTCCATTTGGTCTAAAATTTAAGTTTATTTGCATACATCTGTTCCCATTACCTTCTTTTTTTTTTAAAGATTTATTTATTTATTTGAGAGAGAGAGAGAGTGGGGGGGAGGGGCCGAGGGAGAGGGAGAGAGAGAATCTCAAGCAGACTCTCTGCTGAGCTGGGAGCCCCAGTGTGGGGCTCGAACTCATGACCCTGAGATCATGACTTGAGCCAAAATCAAGAGTCAGATGGTTAGCCAACTGGGCCACACAGGAGACCCTCAACCCAATCATTCTTAATATTGGCTATTATATGTTTTTTTTTAAATTCTGGAATTTCCATTTTAAGAATAGTTTTTAGATCTCTACTGAAATTCTCAATCTTATTTTTTATTTCAATGAGAATGATAGGCATATTTATTTTAAAGTCAGTATCTGATAACTCCAGTATTGGCACATCCTATTGGCTGGTTTCTCTTATCTGTAGTTTCTGCTGGCTTTTATTTAGAATATCTGATTTCCTCTAGTGTTTGGATTACTTTTGATTTTATGCTGTGCATTATATTTATACAATTCTTGGTAACAATAACTTGAGATCAGATATTTTTACATTCTTCCAGAGAAGATTTAAATTTACTTCAGCTAGGGTTTGGAAGTATTAGCAATTCAGCATCATCTTAATCCAGATTCAGAGACTGAATCCACTAGAAGCTGGGCTGCAGTCCCCTGAGGAGTGGCCTTTTGCCAGTTCGTTCCGACGCCTGGGGGTGGCATTCGAGATTCCAACCCAAAGACGAGGAGGTAGTTGCCATGATACATTCCTCTTCCTTGGTGGGACCCAGACTCTAGTTCATGTCCCTGTAGCCTTGAGTGACTTCCAAAAGCACAGCTCAATCTCTTAGCACTCCCTCTGGAACTGGCTAAAGCTCTCAGAAAATAAGTGATGCTCACATAACACACAACTCCTTGGGTCTCTGCTCTCCTCCCGATGTGATAATTCCTTACTATTTTATTGGTTCTCGAAGTCTGCCAAGCAGTTCTAAATGGCATTTTATCCAGCTGTTTTTCTCTTAGGTAAGATTGTTCTGCATTTCTTGTTTATTAACACTGAACTGTATTTTCCTTCACAATACTTATCACCACTCCAGTTCAAGTTGGGAAAAGGTTTGTGTCTTTAAGTAAATAAAAGAGATATAAGAATTAAAAATAATAATAAAACTTTATTTCTTGGAAACACAGTTTTTCTTCTTCCAAATCTCAGAACTCTAAAAAGTTATCCCCAAAAGTCCTTTGTATTGAGTAATTGGGATTTAAAAATACTGTTTTTTTCTCTTCTTGAAAAATTGTACCTTTTTATCCAGAAAATATGTATCATAGAGAAAAGTTTAAAATGTTCCTTAATAAGGTTACCAAGCAATAGTCCTTGTTAGCATATTTATTTATAGTGTCACAAACACACAGACACACACAAGTTTTGAAAACTGGGATAATACTATAGGATTATTTTATGACCCAACTTTTTTTTTTTTTAATTTTATTTATTTATTTGACACAGAGAGAGAGAGATCACAAGTAGGCAGAAAGGCAGGCAGAGAGAGAGAGGGGGAAGCAGGCTCCCTGCTGAGCAGAGAGCCCGATGCGGGGCTCGATCCCAGGAGCCTGGGATCATGGCCTGAGCCGAAGGCAGAGGCTTTAACCCACTGAGCCACCCAGGTGCCCCGTCCCAACTTAATTCAACAATATACTGTCAATATATTTTTTCACTGTCTTCATTTTATCAAACATTCTTGTGAAACAAGATTTTTAGTGGTAATGTATAGAAAGCAACATAATATAATTAACCAATTTCTAGTTATTACAACTATAGTTGCTTGTAAAATTTTGTTAGTTTTATCAACTGAAATGTACATTTTATATTTAAGTTTTTCCATGTATGTGTATATTTTATTAGGATACATTATTAGATATGAAACTATTGTGTGAAAGATTATTTAGAAATTTGAGGCTTTTGTTATATAATTTTAGAATTCTTAGAAATTTGTATTAATTTATAATTCAACTATCATACTAGAGGAACTTTCTTCCCAAAATATATTCATATATGGGGATCATCTCTAAACAACAAACTTTACCAATTTGCTAAGTAAAATATTATTCTTTTTTTCTTAAAAAATGGTATAAATTTGATCTACTGTGAATTTAACTATATATTCATGGTTTTGGCTTTTTGTAGGGTGTGTGTGTGTGTGTGTGTGTGTGTGTGTACATTCATGTGTATATTCATTCTTCAAGGCCTTTATTCATATTCTTTTTTATATACTTGCTTTTCTCATTATTTAGGAACTGTATTTATATTAGGGATGCTAGTCATGAGGTTCTTAACTCTTTCTCATATAGGTTAAACTATTTCTCCACTTTCATACTTGCTTTTTTATTTTGTTTTGGTACTTTTTTGCTGCAGAAGTTTAAAATTTTAAATTTGGTATACAGAAGTTTAAATATATTTAGATTTTTGTTTCTTCTCTCCCTCTCTCTCTCCCCTTTTTGAGAGAAAGAGAGCAGGAGAAGGGGCAGAGGGAGAGAGGATCTTTTTAAAAATATATTTACTTATTTTAGAGAGAGTGTTTGAGGGCACACACAAGTAAGGGGAGGGACATAGGGAGAGAATCTTCAAGCAGATGCTCTGCTCCACGGGGAGCCATGGCTCTATCCCAGGACCTGTGAGATCATGACCTGTGCTGAAACCAAGAGTGGGATGCTCAACCGACTGAGCCACCCAGGCACCCCTAGAGAGTGAGAATCTTAAGCGGGCCCCATGCCCAGTGCATAGCATGGGGCTCAATCTCACAGCCCTGATCATGACCTGAGCCGAAATCAAGAGTCAGACTCTTAACCAGCTGACTGGTTCCAACTTAACCAGCTGACTCTTCCAACCAGGTGCCCCTCTTCTTTTTTTCTTTATGTTTCAAAAAACTAAGTATACATAATTCCATTTTTTCATATTTAGTACTAGGTTGTTTAGCTAAATTTTGCTTTGGTATTGAAGTAAGTAAAATTTATGTCTCCCAAATAATTAACTAATTTTCCCAGAATTAATTAATTAATAAATCAATATTTTTCTCTTATTTTAGAATGCCGGTTGCTTTTTAAAAAATTCTGTTCCACTAGATGTTATATCTTACACTGGTATTATAATAGTTATGTTACTATGGCTTTATAATATGTTGTAATTTCAAGCAATGAAAATTTACCCATATTTTCTTCCAAAATTTCCTAGCTGCTCCAGCCTATGTATACTTAAAACTGGAATTAAAATAATTTTTTCGAGTTCTAAATAAATGTCTTTGATTTTTGAAAGTAGTCACATTACATCTATAAATAAATTTGGGGATAATTGATATTTTAACTTAATTGAGATTTGCCATCTAAGAACACCAATGTTGCTCCAGCTATTCAAATTTTTTCATATATCCTCCAGGGAAGTGTTAGTTCTTTTCATTTTTATATAACTTCTAAATGTATCGCTAGGTATTTTATTTTATTGTTACTTTGGTCAATTTTTCAAATTAAATTTATTAATTGATTTTTATTGTTGTATTTTTATATAATCTGCAACTAGCTATTTTACTAAACTCATATAAATTTCTTAATTTGTTTTATTTCCCCGGATTTTAAAAAAGTGTAAATCACTTCTATCTTATGAAAATAATATTTTTTTCTCCTTGCTGAAAGTCTTACTGTTTTTCTATTTTTGAATGTTGATGTCACAAGTTAGGAATGCTCAATTCATTGTAGATAAGTTAAGTTGGACAGACTTGGAAGTCCTGGGACCTGGAACTTTAAAGGTCACTAAAGTGGGTTAGATGTTGGAGAAGACAGTCATAAATGCAGATGTATTTGAAAACATTGTATTGAAGGTCCAGTGCAGAATAGAATTGGCATTCTATCAAGATAGATATGGTGGTGGAGAATTTTGGAGCAGTAGTTGATTATTCCAAGAACCCCAAGTAGAAGACACCAGTGGGAAAGAGGGTAACGATTGGTAGAAGGCCTACAGATTCGGGTTTAATAATATGGTTCAAATACCTGGAAAGGGAACTGGTCAAAATAATGATTAAGACAGGAACCCAGTTCTAGAAGATGCTGGACACATTTGAGCTATACTGTCAGGGACACAAGAACATATTCAGAGACAGATTGTCTGCATGGAAAATTTGACACTGAATTTTTCAGACTGAGCTGTATTTGTTAAGTATCTCCTGTCTAACTGTGTAACTAGACCTACAGACTAGAATGGGATTGAATGTGTATTTCTTTCTTTCTTTCTTTCTTTCTTTCTTTCTTTCTTTCTTTCTTAAAGATTTTATTTATTTATTTGACAGAGAGAGAGAGATCACAAGTAGGCAGAGAGGCAGGCAGAGAGAAAGAGGGGGAAGCAGGCTCCCTGCTGAGCAGAGAACCCGATGCGGGGCTCGATCCCAGGACCCTGAGATCATGACCTGAGCTGAAGGCAGAGGCTTAACCCACTGAGCCACCCAGGTGCCCTGAATGTGTATTTAGAGTTCAAGTTCCCTCCAGATTTGGAGAGGTGGAAAGACAGGCTCTAGGATCCAAGAAGGACATGATGACCATACACCCACACCCACACACACTAACACACAGATATTCACACACACACACACACACACACACACACACACACACACATATATAATTACATATATAAATTATATATGTATATCTGAAATGTGTAAGTCATCATGGGTAATCAAGAAAACATAATGGGAAAATTACATGCTGATTCAGTCTGCAACCTGTGGCTGATAATTATAGAAGCTTGTTTTTATTAGGGAGTGTTCTTTTTCATTGTTCAGATTCCAAGAAAGAGGCATTTCTTAAAAGAAAATTCTTAGATTGCTGTTTTGGGGATCAAATCATTATTGTGTTTTTTCTATTCAAAAAATATGTTTAAAATGTCTGCTAGGTGCCATGCTCCGGTGATATGACAAAAACACATGATAGATACAGGACCTGTTCTCTAACTTCTGGTCTAATAGGAAAAATACTCCAGTAAGCAAGCACAAAAATCAGCTTGTTGTGATAGGACGTATTTGAGGAGGAGCAGAGAGTTCTAAAGGCTAACTTGGCAGAGAACTTGACCTGGCTTTTGATAGAATGAATAGGACAGAGCAAGAAAGAGGGGGCGTGTTTTATGTAAGCCGCAATCTGATGGAGAAGAAGGCGCTTCAGAAGTAATGAGGTGGAAGAAAAATATTCCAAAGAGAGAATTTTATGTGCGGAGAGACTACAAACCTGCTTTCCAGGAACAAGAAGTTCGCATGGGTAATAAATGATCTTGTAAGGACTACTAATGAGTTTGGAGACAGTTGAACTTTTCAAGTAGCTTTGGGGAAGGAGGATATGTGGTGGTAGACGTGACTTTCTGCATTCCAGAAGTTACATTTCAGGGCACAGATTAGATGAGGATGGAGTAAGAGAGATCAGTTAGTTGACTTTTCCTAATTCAAGTCCACCTTTGACAAAAATAATGACCATGGAGGCTTTCTTTATTTTTAATTTTCACTGTCCTTGTTTCAGATGCATAGTGCATTTAGTCGTTAATTAATTAAATTATTTTATAGTGTTTATCTTTTATTGAGTAAATTTACTCTACGTGTGGGCTGAATGACAACTCCCCCAAAATGTCATGTCCTAATCCCTGAAGCCTGTGAGTGCTACTTGACATAATAGAAGGACTTTAGTAGATGTGATTAAATTGAGGATCTGGAGGTGGGGAAATCGTCCAGGGTTATCTGGGTGGGACCGTGTAATCACATAAGTTCTTACAGAGCTACAGAGCGAGGCAGGAAGGTCCACTAAGTGTCAGGAGGTGGGATGACGAAAGAAAGAGGTTGGAGTGATATGAGATCAGAAGGGACCGGGGACCCCCCACCCCCACCCCAGAAGCTAGAAAGGCAAGGAGACAGATTACACCATAGAGCCAGCAGAAGGAACCAGCCCTATTCACATGCTAACTTCAGCTCAGTGAAACTGATTTTGGACTCTGGCCTCCAGAACGGTAAAAGAATAAATTTGTGGGGTGCCTTGAGCATCTGCCTTCAGCTCAGTTCATGGTCCTGGGATCGAGTCCCATACCTAGCTCTCCACTCAGCCAGGAGTCTGCTTCTCCCTCTGACTCTGAGCCTCCCCCTTTGCTCACACACTCTCTCTCAAAATAAATAAATAAAATCTTAGGAAAAAAAAAGAATTAATTTGTGTTGCCTTTAAGCTGTGAAATTTGTGATAATTTGTTTCGGGAGAGAAGGATGGGTGAGCATTTAAGGGTGCAATGTTAGGGGTATCACACGTCCATTTAACCTATCTGATAGGATGAATGTTTCCAGATCACTTTTATGTAAGCAGTTATCCCAGGGCCAAATGGCATCATTTTTTCAAGTGAGATTTTCAATCGTATTCCCTTTGCTAGAAAATATGTTGCTCATTATACAAATAATAACTCACTTTCAAAACAGAAACAGGGTAGCAGCCTTTAAGAGGTACGGAGTTGTATTATCACAGAGCCACATGCTGTGGTTTTAAGAAATATTAGAAAAACCAGTTTCTGAGTGGAAAAGTCAGGACTCTGAGATTACAGTTAGAACACGTGCAAAAGATAAACTTGAGTCAAGTACTAAGGAGCTTGGAAAAGAAAACGAGATGGGCGAACCCACACCATGAGATGAGCAATGTGTTAGATAAGCAGAGGGTGTCTAGACCCTCCTGGGCCTCTTCCCGCAGCAAGAGACCCAGGGGTTCCTCCGCATCACTCATTTGGTTAAATATTTCTAGTAGAATTTCAGATATTCAGCATGGTCTTAACCATTCTTCACTCATCTTCCTGTTAATCTTCATGGGATTCTGCCTTACGGAACATTGCGAGCTACGATGTACGTCTATAGACAGCTTGGGCGAAGTAGAAAATACTGGATAACTGGTGACCAAAAGGGAGGGTGCAAAGGGGGTAAAACCACTGAACAGCCCACCAACCGGACTTTGACATTAACAAGGCCGATTTCTGTCTGGTGATCCTACACCCTGAGCATATCATCAATACCAAATCCTGAAGAAATGGAAAGGGGAGGAAAAGAGCGAATTGGGACCTGCCTGTGAACTCTGTTTCATGTGATTGGCCTCGTCCTCACTATTGTGCAGGAATCTCTCATTTCCTGCTTCTGTGGCCACGAGCTCGCGTCTGACCTGGTTCCAGGTGTCCTGTTCCCAGGCAGGGGAAGGCGGCCCTCGGCTTCGGCGCAGCCCCGGAGCTCTGGGCGGACGGGTCACCTGGCTCCTGAGTGAGTGTAATTTTAGTGGCCTGGATGTGACTCCCCCTCAGGCTGATTCTCTGTGCTCTGGCCCTTCAGGTTTTCCACAGCCGCTTGTAAATCAGTTGTCAGCTCTATAGCTGACAAAGAAACCAAAAGGATCCTTCGTGAGTCAACGATACTCATTTTTTTGAAGAGCGAATTTCTCTGGTCTCCCCACTCTATCTTCACAAGGACGGAGACAGACCCTGCTCTGTGAATACTAACAGAGTCCCCCGCAGAGTGCAGAGGCAGGGGCGGGGACCCCCACAACCCGGGAGCCACAGACATGCAGACACTAGCTCCTGAGACCAAGCCAAGTGACCCCCCAGGAGTTATGCGGGATCAGTGAGCTGAAGGGAGTGCTGTCCTAGGGCCTGGGACAATCCTCATAAAACCCATGCTGATATTTCGGGCTAAGAGAAAATCAGGAAGGGATCTGAGCACAGGAGCCGCAGGGAAAGGGCAGTGTGCAGGATTACAGCCCGATCTCCTCGAAAAAAATTCTGGGGCTGGTTGAGATAAAGGGTTAAACTCCTGTAAGACTTGCTTTGGCCTTGACTGCCCACACTTCCAACCTCCCCCCAACTTGCTCACATTTCTAAGACGTCCCTTGTGCCGAATTCTTATTCAACTTCAAACTGACAAACTGTTTTTAATCTTTTCCTTCTATCCAGCCTGGAGATTGGGAAGCAAAAATCAATACCGGTTGGCAGGTGATCAAGCTGCTTCAGACTGGTGTGAGGAGAGAGCAGAGAGTGAGAGCAGGAGGACAAGGGTGGGGGGAGGGCGGGGGATGGGGGAAAGGAGTTTGACTAAGTACCATGAATTACTGGCTGGAGGTCCAAAGGGCTGTGATTTCTCTGGCCTTCAGCAGGGGAGCTTGGGAATGCCATTAGAACAATTAGGTCAGGAGTTCACAGCTGTTGAGGTGCCTTTGGAGAGAGACACTGAGAATTTTCCTGACAATTCAGTGGGAGAGAAGGTGGGAGGGAGAGGCGGCAGGAGAGGGGCTCAGTCGTTCTGCGGTATCCTTCCAGAAGAGACTTGACAACATCAGTACCACACCATGAGAAGCAGAGAGTTGCTTTAAAAAAGAAAATGGTATAACCGTTTTCTTAATTCAATTTAAAAAATATTTTGAAGTATTTTAAAGTGACTCTCATGGATGGGACAGCAGGGAAGGAGGCAGTAGGGAGAGGTGCTCACCCAGACATCCCCAAAACCCAAAGACCTGGGTGATTTAGTGTTCATTCCTGGCCCAGAGTCACAGTGATCCATTGTTCCTTAATTATCGCTATTCCGAAAGCTCTAATAAGGCAGAGACGATCCTTATTCAACCAGGTTAGGAGTTAGGAAATGTAGGCCATGCTATTGCCATCCTATTATCTCTCTCCGGGTAGGGACAGTATGGAGAAAACAAGAAGTCAAGTGTTGGCCTCTGGATTTCTCCAAGTAGTCTCACGTGGATTTAGCAGTGGACGCAGTTCCTTAGTGAAAAGAGATTTTTCAATATTAAGAGCCAAGGTTTTGGCATAATGGTGGATATAGACCTGATTATTCTCCTTGCCCCTCCTTTATATCCCCTATACATCCCCTTCCAAGGATCGGCCAAATAGGTGTTGTCTCACCTGGAGAAGGGAGAGTGAGTGGAACAGAGGGCAGTTGATGGGGACATGGGTCCTGCACGGTGTCCCCGATCAGCTTAGAATCATCCCTAGGCTTGAGTAGGCAGAAAATATAAATGAGTGTGAAGGGAATCTCAGAGTGGAAGAAAACTGTGCTTTATTTCCTGGGGTATAGCCGGGAGAGGCTGCGTATCTGATCTAGAAGTAGGAGGCCAGCTTTTTGCCAGAACAAAAGAGCAACAAAGGATAAGAGACATCTAGGAGTCGTGCATGAAGATGGCTTTACGAGGTGACAGGATTCGGGACACGCTGCTGTAAAAGATGGCACCTGGACATATTGAAGATTTCGAGCTGAAGAATTTGAGAAATGGCGTGTGTAGAAAGACTTGTCTGACCTTCCCCTGAAGTAGGTCCTAAAACCCTCATGTGAGAGGTGCTCACCCTAAACTCAGAGGAAAGGAGCATTCTCCCTGAAGAGGAAGGGGCACAGAGAGGGATCTGGGTCTTGCTACGTGCCCCAGTTGACTACAGTTAACTCGCTTTTGCCCCCATCACATCTCTCGATGGTTTTCCACTTGTCATGAAACCTAGCTTCAAAACACTCAGGCTTAACGATTTCTTTGGGTCTTCATTTCCTTATGAAGCTTCTTGTGTCATGGAAAACTTAAATAAATGTGTGGGGGAGCCTGAGTGGCTCAGTCGGTTAAGCATCTGGCTCTTGATTTTGGCTCAGGTCATGATCTCAGGGTCGTGGGATCGAGCCCCACGTCGGACTCTGTGCTCAGTGTGGAGTCTGCTCGAGGTTCTTTCTCCCTCCCCTTCTGCCCCTCCCTTTGCTCCTGCTCTCTTTCTCTAAATAAATGAACAAAATCTCTTTTTAAAAGATTTTATTTATTTATTTATTTATTTATTTATTTAGAGAGAGAGTGAGAGAGAGTGCAAGTGGGGGGCGGGAAGAGGAGGAAGCAGGCTCCCCACTGAGCAGGGAGCCTGATGTGGGATTAGATCCCAGGACCCTGGGATCACTACCTGAACCAACAGCAGAAGTTTAACTGACTGAGCCACCTAGGTGCCCCAATAAATGAACAAAATCTTAAAAAAATGCATATGATTTTCTTTTGTTAACCTGTCTTTGTCAGTCTAATTTTCAGACCAAGTCAGAGTCTAAGGTTGAGGAAAACTTTTTCTTTCCCTAGAAAAGTTCGTCTACTACAGTATCATGTGAGGAAAAGAGTAAAGGGAACATAGAGTTCTTTGTTCCCTAGTTTTAATGAGATATAATTTGCATTTAACATTGTGTGAATTTGGCATAATTTGCTATATATGTATATTGTAAAATGATTATCACCATAAGGTTAGTTGACATATCCATCACTTACCATAGTTACATTCTGTGTGTGTGGTAAGAACTTTAAAAATCTGCTCTCTTAGCAACTTTCAAATATATGCAATATATATTTGAAAGATATAATATACAATACAGTATTATGTATATGTATACAATATATACAATACAGTATTATAAGTGTGTATACAATACAGTATTATTAATTGTAGTCACCATGCTATATATCACCTCCCCAGAGCATGTTCATGGAGTTCTTGAGCCCACAGGAAGAGCTCGGGAAATCTAAGAGTGGGCCTGTAGGCTTCAAAGGGACCTTGACATTCAGGAAAAGAGAGTTTATGCTGGGTGGTCCTAGGAACCTGAGCTCACATGACAAGGAGTGGTGCCATGACTTACATCTTATGGAGGTGAGGTAATGATGACCAGTAGCCAGTTGTCCTACCCCAAGCTCCATGGCCATTTCCAGGATGTTATCTAAAGTCCTCCCCAACTTCCATAGGTCAAACCTGGGAAGAAAGAAAGAAAGAGAAGGCTATTATGGGCTGAATGTCTCCCCCTAAATGCATATGTTGAAGTTCTAACCCCCAGTGTGAAGGTATGAGGAGGTAAATAAAGCCTTTGGGAGGTGAAGAGATCACAGGGCTGGATCACTTAAGAATGGGATTAGTGCCCTTGTAAGAAGAGGAAGAGACACCAGAGTTTCCTTTCTCTATGTTGCGAGGACACTGCAAGGAGACAGCTGTTGACAAGCCAGGAAGAGGATTTTCCTGGATGGAAATTTTAAGGCCTTAATGGGGAGTCGTTGTTCCACAGGTACAAAGTTTCAGTTATACAAGATAACGAGAGATCTAGTATCCCTAGAGACAGAGTACTAGAGTACTCTAATGTAACACTGTACCTTTAGCTGACAATACTGTATTGTACACTTAAAAATTTGTTAAGAGCATTAATCTCATGTTAAGTATTCTTACCACAATGATTAAAAAAAATAAATAAGTCTAGCTGCATGTTGGAATACTAACTACTCCTGAGTAATGACTAAATCTACATCAAAGATGAAAACATATCTACAAATGAGCTTATTTTTCATTTCCTCTACTCCCGATCCTTCTCTTCCTGGTGTCCTGTCTGCCTGGATGACATCACAAGTTACCTGACAGTCATCCTTTGCTCTCCTCACTTATGTCCCCCAGTCGATAGGCCATCAAATTCTGTTTATTCAACCCTAACATGGTCTCTTGAATTCATCTTCTCCTCCACCTTCCAAAGCTACTGTCATATTTCCTAGACTCATACTCGCCCACCTGTGCTCTGGAACCAGTGTTCCTCCTGCTACGTTGGCATGGGAGGTACCTCTCTTGTGGCTTCCCAGGGGCCATTCACCCCAATTCCACTGTTCCTAGCCCCCGAGCCTTTCTCTGGCGGACTAACTCGCAGAGTGGTCCTTTTCGGCAAACCCCTTTTAAAGTGATTTAGGCCAGCTTTCTTCTGAAGGGCTCATATCTTGTACCCAGAAAGCACACCCTCTTACCCGGTTTCCAGTGCATCTACTTCTCTTTCCTCTGCCTCTTAGCAGGCATCCCTTTCATCTACAGTCTTCCTTAGGTAAAAATCAGCCACCCCAATCTTCAGGGGAAGCATGCCGAGTTCTCCAAGGGGTGCCCATGAAACCCCTTCTCTCGCTAGGCTTAATGTGGAAAGAAAGTAGCCTCAGTCATCTCCTGAGGCTAATAGGGGTCAGGCAGCAGGAATTGTATAGCAAAGTGCAACTCTCTCTAAAGAATCATCTCTCCAGGATGCTTTTACTTCAGGTTACTTATTAGAAAGGGTAGCGTGAGCAATAAAGAGAGCGTTGTAATGAAAATTAAATCCCTAAGGTGGGAAATGTTCTGCCAGTTATTGTTTGTTGGTTATAAAGAAATATATTGAATACTGCCTAAGCATCGTATTTCTTGGTGTCCAGTGACAAAACAACATCAGTGAAATCTATTTTCCAACCAGCACATGTGAGCAATTTTGTGTGTTCCAAAAATTGGTCAGCCAATAGAAACACTTTCATTCATTCGTTTTCCCATCTCTTCCTTCCTTCCTTCCTTCCTCCCTCCCTCCTTCCCTTTCCTTCCTTCTTTCCTTCTTTCCCTCCTTCCTTCCTCCACTCATTCATTTAAAAATGTTTGTCGTCCTCTTTCCATGTGCCAGGTATGAGATTACAAAGAGGAGCAGGATATTGTCCGTGTTATTGAGAAGTTCTCAATGGCATGTGCCATTTTGTGGGAGATAGAAGCACTCAATTCTTCCTGGAGCAGTTGCAAAGAATTTCATGAAGGAATGACGATTTGAAATCCTTATGTCTTTATCTGAAAAATAAAACAAAATAAACCCCCTTTGATTCTAATTATTGCCTACTCTTCCTTCAAAGCTAATAACATTGAAAGCATAGTCTTCACTTGCTTACCACTAGTTTATTCTTTAACTCACTGCAATTAGGTTTCTGTTCCATCTCTTCATTGATACTAGCAAAGGTCAGCCCTGTCCTCCTAATCACCAAGTCCAATGGGCTTTTAACCATCATCTCCTTACTTGACCTTCCTCTGATACTTGACACTATTGATCATTCCCTTCTTGAAAGTCTCTCTTCCTTTGACTTCCATGACAGTTTTTTCTCTCTCAGTTTTCTCCTCACATTCCTCAGTATCTCTTAGTTTTCTGAGATGGGTCCTCTTATTCTTCTCATCCTATAGATATTAGTGGTATCCAGCATTCTGTCCTTGGCCAATTTTTTCCTCACTTCATACTCAACCATTGCCATAGCCTCAGCTAACATCTATACGATGATGTCTCTTATATCTAAATTTCTAGCCCATATTGTCTTATTTCTTGACCAATACAACTAAGTGCCTCCTGGAAATCATTACATTTCTTGCAAGTACAGTTGGCCCTTGAACAATGCTGGTGTTAAGGGCACTGACCCTCCACATGGTCAAAAATTTGCATTTGACCTTTGACTCCCTCAAAGCTTAGCTACTAATAGCCTACTGTTGACCAGAAGCCTTACCGATAACATGAACTGTTGATTAACACATATTTTGTATGTTATATGTATTATGTACTGTATTCTTACAATAAAGTAAGCTAGAGAAAAGAAAATGGCATTCAGGAAATCATAAAGAAAATACATTTACAGTCCTGCACTGTATTTATTGAAAAAAAAAAAGCCACATTTAAGTGGACCAGTGTAGTTCAAACCCCTATTGTTTGAGCATCAGCTGTGTCTTAAAATAAATACATTCCAAACAGAACACAACTCCGTCTTTATCCCTAAACACGCTCCTCTTCTTATGATCCCTTTTCACTGGATCATATCAGTCACTCAAAACAAATCCTGTGAGTCATCCTGGAAACTCTCCTCTCTTTCTCTCTATAAACTCAATCAGTCACCAAGTCTAGCAAATTCTACTCATCATTTTTTCATCAAATTATTTTCTCCATCCTTGCAGCAACTGTCTCAGTTCACGCTCTCATCGTTTCCTGATGGAAACACAACTCAATTCCTTACCTGTACTCCTGCCGTACTCTTGGTTAGAGTAATTGTTCTAAAACCACAACCCTTATCGTACTGATTTGTTCCTTAAAAACCCTCCAGTGTTAGTATTTTCAAGATAAAGTCCCAAATCCTCAGTATACCATGCATGGCTTTCCATGAAAGGGCCCTACTCCCTTCTCTAATTTTATATCTTCGTATGCAGTACTCTTGCAGTGTATTTAAAATTCTCTCAATTTGCATTAACTTGTCGTGCTGTTTCATAAATAAGCATTTTTTTTTCTCCCACTGTCCTCTTTGCTCAGAATTACTTTCTTCTAGCATTATTTCTTTAGCCTGGTAAAAAAACGATACCATTTTTAGGGCTCTAATTCCAAAGACATCTCATTTTAGAGCACTATCTGGCCCCCTACCAGAAGTGATCACAGAGTCCTTGTGTCTTCCTTCTCTCCTCTACTTGCCTCTATACGTGCTTCTCTTCTATCAAAAAATATATTACCTTACTCATTTATGGCAAACTATCTCTATCAATACAGCAGGGAGAATGATAGCTCCCTAAAGATGTCCCCGCACCAAGCCCTAGAGCCTATGTTTGTGCTACATGACACGTCTCTGGGGAATTAAGGATGCAGATGGGATTAAGGTCGCTAATGCACTGATCTTAAAATGATGAGATTATCCTGGATTATCCAAGTGGACCCAATACAATCACAAGGATCTCTAACAGGAGAGAATGGGAGAAGAAAACTTAGAGAAGGAATGTGACAGTAGAGGGAAGGTTGGAGTGGTACAAAGTAAGGTCAGGTAAGGCCTTGATGGCTTTGGTGATGGAAGGCACCGTGCGCCAAAAAATACAGCCAGCCTGCAGAATCCGGAAAAGGCAAGGAAACAGATCCTCGCCTAGGATCTCCAGAAGGAATGCAGCCCCACTCTCGCCTTGCTTTTAGCCTGGTGAGAACCATTTGAGACTTTTGGTCTCCAGAACTCTCCAATAACTTTGTATTGCTTTAAACCATTGAGTTGGCGGTAATTTGTTAGAGCAGCAATAGAGAATGAACTCTCACAGCACAATGCCAGCTCCTTAAAGGTAGAGCCTTTGCGTCTGGTGTCTGGCACACAATTAATATTTAATATTTCTGTATTGAGCGACTAAGCCTAAACCATGGTTACTGAGGGAATTCCACGAGTTTGCTTTCCATCTGTGCCTGCGCAAAGCTTTGATGCATAAAACTCCAATTATGTTGCAACTAGTTATAACATAATGGAGTTGTATGGTGTGCTCGGAGGTTTTGCCTTTGCCCTGTAGGAAATGGGGAGAAATGGAATGTTAACAATTAAGGCAGAACAGCTTGGTGTGGAGACATAGCATAAGATACAGTCCGTCCCTCAGGTGTACAGGTCTTAACTCTATTTCGGGGGATAAGACACATGCATATGAAAAGCAAATGAGTATACCCGAGCACAGAAACAGAGCTCAGATGGTGAAGGGATAATTTTATCCTAGGTGGTCACAGCAGATTAGAAAGGCACAGGGGATATGAAGGCGCTGTCCCACTGTGTGTGTTCACAGCCTTCTTTTGGCCAGGTGTGCAAAGGTAGGTGAGTGGATGGTTCTGGAAACTCCCCCTCCCCCCCCATTGAGACCTGGGTGTTTGGATGCACTACCGGGCAGTGAGGCGGCTGGGTGCATATGGAAAAGGAAAGGCAGATTTGTATCCTATGGATGTGCCTTTAGAAAAAGAAAAGAAATCAAGACTAGCCTTGAACATACTGAATCAAATCATGTTATTGTGCCTAAACTTTGTATCAGGTGTGAACTTGGAGAGAATGATAAAGAAATACACAAATGCATTTTCATGTGGGCCCCTCCCCGTCACTAACACAGTTCTCTCGAAGGGCAACATGCTTTCCTAATTTTTCCTCCGAAGGGCTAGCTCTCAGTCCTCAGACGACTAACCTTGTGTGGAACACTTGCTACTGGACATGTACACTACCTCGGTTCCAGCTACCACACCAGCTCCTCGCCTCCCCTGGTTAGCACCCTCTCCCTCCCCACTCCTTTTGGGATACCTTGGGTGGCCTTTAGCTTTAGGTGCCTGGTAACGGGGGGGGGGGGGTCTTCACTAATGAAGAGATCTATCTCACTATTTACATTTCCAAAGTGAAGTGAAGGAAATACGGGTTCTCTGGGGGAAGGAAGCAGGTGGAGAAGCAAGGTCTGCCTGTGTCGTCCCTGCCGTAGGAGGCTGAAGCTTCCATGGGATTACCAAGGACACAGACTGGTGCCAACTCCCACAGGACCTGAGGAGGGAGACAGGTGTCCCTGCTACATCTGGGGAAGCAAAGGAGGGGTGCTCCTGCGCTGTGGCTTGCTTGTGGGAGCAATTTGTAAGTGTTTTTCATGAATCAGAAATCTGTCGTGGGTGGGGTAGAGCAGGGACAACTGTCTGGGGTCATTTAAGTCTGGCCCCAGGAAACTGCCTGGAAGGTTAGTGGGAACTGGGGAGAGTCCTTGTGGGGAGAAGAAGGAAGCGGGGACATCATTCAGAGTTCACTCCGGGGCCATCGGAGCAGTCTCTGAGCAAACCTCCAGGCTGCTGTGGGAGAAATAAGACCGCTCCTCACCTCTGCCAGGACCTAGAAAACCTGGAGCCATATGACCGCAGTTACAGCTGAGGAAAAATGTCTGCCCTGCCTTCTCCTCTGAGCTCATGCCTCACCCCCTGGAAGTGGATAACAAGACCTAAAAAGGCGGGGAGGAGGTTTTTGGGGGGAGAGGGAGAAGTGGGCCATACTCTTCTCTTTGAAGCCTGGCCTTGTTTAAGTTCTAGCTGAGGCCAGGACTACCAAGCGGGTGTTGTGTTATCTGTGGGGTGGGCATTCAGATTTTTAAATGAAGGCCGTATTTGGCAACTGAAAGTCACCATAGAAATGAAAGTGCCTGCCTTGCTGACGTTCATATTATGGTTTCAGAGAGAGCGAGCAGGCTTCACTTGGAATGGTTACCTGACGGAAACATCATAACCTGTGTGTAAATGGTGAGACTCCCCCCCCCACCCCCACCAGCCCTCCTCACTCCCCGCCCTGAGAGCACAATGGGACCCCAATGCTTTTTGTAGGGCATCATCGCTCATGGGTCCAGCTGCTGGGACATCATGGTCTACTTTTCCAGAGCCTGGGACCTGACCGCACATTGAATGCCCAAGCAAATCCTTCAGTTATTGGGATTTTTAAAAAAATGGATGATCATTAAAAACAATCCTTTCAGGGTTGTTACCTTGCCTGGATGATTCTGGTGTTTAAATACTCAAAAAAATCATCCTCTACTGAACGAATTTCTCCATTCGTCCAACAAACACAGACATTGTTTCCTCTGTGTTAGGCCCTAAGTGGTTAAGTACTGGCTGTTTAATGGTGAAAAAGAGAGAGAGAGAGAGAAAGAGGGAGAGTTAGTTCCTGTTTTCAACAGGGTTACAGTTAATAAAATAGGCTTACATTAAATAAGCAAAAGAACCTACAAATTTTGGTAAGTGCTAAGAAGGAAAGAGCAGAGTCCTTAGAAATGATAGCAAGAGGGAACAAATTTCGATCAACATAAAAACCCCATTAGAGCTAAAATCAGTCTTGGGCTCTGCAGGTGGGTTTGTAAATTGGTACAATCACTTTGGAAAGCAATTTGGGCCATATGTATCAAGAACTTAAAAAAAAAAATCTCAGGTGCTTTAACCTAATGATTCACTTGTAGAAATTTATCCCAAGAAAGTGATTCAAGCTGGGATACAGAGTCAGCATATTCACTGTACTATCGAACAACTGAAAATGACCCAACTTTACAATAAAAAGGAAATGGTTACATAAATTAGGGTAAATTCATACAGAGGAAAATTATGCAGTCTTTTACAAAACATACTCACGCTCTATTACATTGATACAGAATTCTATACATATATGGTATAATTTCAAATATAGAACAATAAATAGGAAAATATACCATTTATTAATCAGCTTATTGTTTCCCTGGCCCAGGAACTGTAGCAAATAATAGATGACGTTTACCTTCCCTATACTTTTCTGCATTTTCTACAATAAAGATGTATTCTTTCTGTAAGATAGAACATCATAAAACAGAAAAAATATGTATTGAAAAACAGTGAAAGGCAATAACTCTAAATAAACCAGGGGCATCTCTCGATGAGATAATTAACCCATATTTTAATTTAATTTTTAAATGTTTCTGTTGTTTCCTAATTTTGTAAAATGAATGTGCACTGTTTGGGGGAACAGCAACAACGTCTCCCCAAATAATAGGTTTTTGAGTCATATAGACTCAACTCTGACACTGAACGGCCATCTCTGTGACTTTGGGCAAGCCAAATTCATCTCTCTGAATTTGCACATTTGTAAAACCGTTGTACTATAGTGTCTTGAGGTTTGTCTGTGTTGTTTTCCGGGGGGAATACGATGAGAACACTTGCATAAATTTGTCTCCTGTGACCCACCGTACAGTGAGTCTTCCAAAGATCCTTCTTCTCTTTTCTCTGGCTCTGCCTCCTCCCACTACATCAGTTTTTCCAGGTTGGAGACAAAATTACAGTTGTTGGGTAGCACCTGGTTAAGTTGCAAACAATAATACAAAAGCTAGTGTGCTTATCTGAGTTTCACGGGTAGCAGAACAAAATGGATCCATTAAAGACTTGGCAGGATTTACATCCCCCGGTGATCTAACTTTAATATTTTTAAGGACCATACATTGATAGAAGTCCAATTTTAATATTTTGTGGAAATGGAAAGCTACTGAGTTATTGTCGATGTGTTCAGTGACTATTTCAATTGATATATAAATAATATTTCATTTGTGTTGACAGGGTAATGGAATCTGGAGCTTGTGTGTTTTCAGCCCCTTCAGTCCCGACCCTTCTAAGCTACCATCTCCTTCAGCCGCACTTTTTCTGATGAGCCAGCCATAGGGCAGAATAGAGAAATTATTATAGCGGAGCCATAGAAACCAGTGACTTCCTAAATTTTAAAGCAGACCCACAATTATTCTCAGTGGTTAAAGCACTCTTTTCCCTAAAGAGTCATTGTATATTCAGCTTAAATATTAGCTCACTTTCTATAATGGCAGTGCTCTTAAAAAGATTTTATGTGCGTGCACTCGGGAAGTCGGTTATTTAATGTTATCCTATGGTGAATTCTTTATTAAAATAAATACTTGTTACCAAATTTACCTTTTTTTTATATGGAGTTTTGTTTAATGAGCCAGATCCACATTGATCCCAGCTGAGTGAAAAGACATTATTTCATAGGCCAGCCAAAGTTTCCAGAGAGCTACTTTCTTCCCTGTAGGCTTATCAGTTTCTCCTTTTATCCCTCCCCGCAGCCCACCCCCAACACCTGAGTCGTGATAGTCTGGGCTGGGTGTTTGGGAGGGGTCCAGTAACTGACTCATAGTTTACCATGGGTCTAGGCAGCCCAAGCTGTCGCAGATACTGCTGCTGGATGCTGGTAAGAGACCCTGTTTTCAAAGGGAAAAAAGTTGGCCATCTGTGAGCTCAGCCAGGGAGTCAGTCTAATAGCAGCAGTGGGGGGATGGGGGAGAAGCTGTGGGGAGGGGGGCAAGATTCTCCCAGAGCAGACCTGCTGGCTGCTCATGCTCCTTCCCTGGCGGCTGACTGTCCCCACGCCTAAATTTCCAGCTGTTGTTTCTGAACAATAGGAAGTCATGAATTTCCATAGGATACACTGATCTACTGGGGAATGTTAACGACCTTTGCTGGAAAGGTGTTTGGGGGTGGGAGTGAAAGACGCTCTTATTCGTAGCACCTGCCGATTTCCCTGGTGTCAATATTTCCACCATCACTCATTTCAAGTTACCAGTGTGAAGTCTTTCAATGGGGAGCCAGAAGAGACAGAAGTCAGCTCTTAGCAGCCAGTGTGAATGAGCTATGCAACATCACACCACTGTTTCTTGCTTGGGACCATGTCGAATGTACTGGAATCTTCTCTCAATCTTCTATTTGCTCTTTTTAACCTCTGCTCCAACATCCTTATTGGTTTTCTGTGCCTTTTTCTTTTTCTCTTTCCTCTCCTCTCGTGCCCTTCTCTTCTCTCTGTCCTTTTCTCTCTCTTTTTTTTCTCCTATTTCCAGGTAGCTGCAGAATCATCTACAGATGTTTCTCCGGTATCAGCAGGGTTATTTGTCAAGTTGTTTATTTTGTGAGATTTTGTTTCTACGTACTTTCCCCCTAAAACAATGAATTGGCGTATTTCTGTTTTTTGTTTGTTTGTTTTTAAAGATTTTATTTATTTGAGAAAGAGAGAAAGAAAGCGAGACACCATGAGCGGAGGAAGGGGCAGAGGGAGAGAGAAGAGCCTACTCCTCATTGAGCAGGGAGCCTGACGGGGCTTGATCCCAGGACATCTCAATCATGACCTGAGCCAAAAGCAAACGCTTAACCAACCGAGCCACCCAGGTGCCCTTGTTTGTTTGTTTTTATGCTTCAGTTTTAGTTTCTGTTTGTTTGTGTGTGTGTGTGTGTGTGTGTGTGTGTGTGTGTGTTTTGACAGAGACTTTCCTGCTAGTATGTTTTCTCAATTCCTAAGGGATGTTAGGACAAAATCATTATTTTTCTACTCCCTTCCATAATATGCCGATATGTCTTTTTGCATTTTAATCTTCACGCTGTATACTATCATATGCAATCAGCTGATCCGTCACTATTTATTGGGCACTGTAGTGGGTACCATGAAAACTATCACCAGTAATGAGATGACAGTTCTTGCCTAATATTTAATTGACAAAAAAAAAATAATATACATTAAAAAAGTAGAGAACTTTATGACTGAATATAAATAAGTGCTAAATTCTGTAGTAGATCACAGAGATTTAAAACCAACAGACCTTGGAAATGTTTTGCTTGGCCCATACTGTGTTTTATAAAGTTTTAACATGGGAATTTTACCTAACAGTTAGATATTACAACTCGACACAAAGAACCAGATGACTTGGGGAGCCTAGGCATGCATTGAGGTAAGGTAGCAATACTTTGAACCCATAACCCTCCTTAACCCCATTGATCTTTTTCTAGAAACTCTTCTTGTCCCAATACTAGGCCTCACCCTCCCTTTCCATGGTCGGAATTTATGAAGTTCTTGCTCAACATTCAGGTGACTTAGCATCAGGCCAACTCTGCAGCTCTGATGGTTTGGCATTTGTACCGTAGTCCTAGGAAATTGGTCTCTGCCTTTTTATTGGGAATAAGTCTTCACTTTCTTTCCCACTTTTTGTATCCCTCCTTCCCCCTCTCCACCCCCAGTCTCTTCTTCACCATGCCCCCATTGTTCTGTATCTGAAAATCAGACTTTGGCAGAGCCCAAGGAGGTATAACCTACTAACACGGGTCCGTGGTATTGCCCGTTGTTATCTGCTCATTGGCTGCATTGGGCTCCCTACTGTTTCTGGTTCAACTGCCTGAGGACAGCTACTTGTCAGAACCATCACCAGAGGCATCCTTCTGAATTCTACTTTCTGCTCCATATCAGAGCACACAGTTTTTCCATCATGAATGGCTTTCTCCCACCCACATATCTGCTGTACCCCAGTGAGTATCTCAGATTGCAGGCCCTTTTCTGTCTACACCTTCCTACCACAGACAACCTTCCAACTCTGATCATCTCACAGAAGAGCAAAATTTATCTAAATGGGGTTGAATATGGCTTGTGTGGAAACAAGTTTTGACCAGTTTAGTTGGTACAAGATTATGAATGGGATACTAACCACTTCTCAAGAAAAATATTAAATACTTCTCTTTTTATTGTTATTTTTTATTTATTTTTATTTATTTGACATGGAGGGAGAGAGAGAGAGAGAGAGCACAAGAAGCAGGGGGAGAGGCAAAGGGGGAGGGAAAGCAGACTCCCCACTGAGCAGGGGGCCCAATGCGGGGCTCGATCCCAGGATCCCAGGACCGTGACCCTAGCTGAAGACAGACGCTCAACCAACTGAGCCACCCAGGCGCCCCCCAAAATATTAAATATGATTCTGCTATTGTTCTTCATTATATAAAATGAAATGTGGAGATACCTTAATGCTGAAAAGTGATTTTTAAACATAAAGCATTATTATAATTCATTTTTAACAAGACATTTGTATTCATCTTACAAAGTGCTTCCCCTTCTGCATCCCTTACCATTTGCTGTTGAATTTGCAATCTCTGATACATGTTCATTAGTCACTATTCCAGGTATTGCCAGTGAGAATTGAGGAAGGAAAAAGAAAACAAAAATCTTACCGCATTCAACATATATTATAGTGAATATTCATCTCAAAATGTACCAATATGCTACCTACAACCCTCTTCTTACTTCTCTTATCCTTTCCCCTTTTCTTTTTTCCCTCTCTCTTCTCTTCCTTTTTATTCTTCTCATTCTCCTTTTGCTCATCTCTTTCCCACTCCCTTTCTTTGACTTCCAGTTTTTTGTTTGTTTGTTTGTTTTGTATGAAAGTAGCTAAAACAAGAACATCATCACATCAGATTCTATGAAGTGACAGTTGGTCATCAGGACTATTGAGAGGCATGTGGTTCTTTAAGAAATCCCAACCAGTGGGGGAAGTACCTCTAGCACACTCTTTTGTCTGAAGAAGTACATAGAGTAACATAATGTCGTATTTATTTACGCTAAATTACTATTTAGTATAAAACAATGCATTATCATCAATACAGGTAAATAATTTCATAAATGCAAAACAGTACAAATTCTTCCTCAGGGCCAGTGCCTTCTTCATTTAAAGAAAATCAGTCCTTCGTTATTAATTTTTTGGTCTATAATTTTTGTTATAATTTTTATATTTGGGGAAGATCATAGTGGGACCAACAGTTGCATAGGAAGAAGTGTGTAAGAACTGAATCCAGTGGAATTAATGTCCTTGGAAGAAGGTGATGGAGGATCTTATCAGCTCTGTACCCTATTTAATATTCTTGCTCAGTGGACCCCTCAGGATCAGATATATGGTGGTAAAGGGAAGAGAATTCAGAATGACAAGAATGATTTGTGAATTGAAGCAGCCAACTAAAGGAATGATGAGCGTGCTCAACCAAGTAACATTGGGGAATAGAATATTCTCCGTTTTATGGAATGTAACTCAACAAAGAGCTCCACGAAGTAAAAAGTCAGCTTCAGATATTTGGAAATAATTATATCAATAATTATATGAACTCGTATTTTTATATGACTTTATAATTTTCAAATACATCCTTGCCTTGTTTTCTTTCAGCAAACATTTAAGGTAAGATGAAATTTCATCTCATTTGTACAGATGTAGAAACAGCTCTGGAGAGGATGTATTTTACCCAGTAATGAATGCAAGAGTCGAGTGGAGAAGAAATTCTACCAGCTCTACACATTTCTGTGCTACTCCTCTGACTGTATTAATAAATAATGAAGATTAATTGACCACTGAAATCCAATGTGTTAAGAGAATGGGATGAGTAAGGTAATTATATAATATTATAGTACATAACACTATGAAGTATATAGCAGTTACATAATATTGTGGGAAAAGTATATTAACCCTCTCACATCGTTTACCTACTGAATCCTGTTGAAGTCCATCGCTTGGGCCATTTGAAGCTGAAATTGAAAAGATGCTGTGAGGCCCAGGCTGCCTCTGAGGATAATGGAAGATGGACTGGGTGATCTGTTGAATGTGACTGGTTCAAGTCTAGAGGATTCAAATGGCTCTTGTTGTATTCATTAGAAACAGGTTTGCTTAACAGTCTCCAGAGCTCCCTGAGAATGGAGCTGACATTTGCAAATGATAGGCTTAGGAACTGTCTTCCCTCCACAAGTCCCCTTTTCTATTGTTCCTTTTCCTCTGAGCTTTCCTTCTGGATGTTGGTAAATCTCGAGGAAATGCACTTGTGTTTTGTGTTGTCACATCTCATCAGTGCTCTGCAAGGGGGGTTGGCGGGGAGATGAGGGAGAACCAGGAAGAAGGAGAGAATGCCCTGGGCTGAAATGGCAGTAGCATGCAAATGAATGCCAACTCTATGAATATTTCCCAAGCAGTCACATTTTATTACAACCAAATTATGGGATGCGATTCCTAGAAAATGGCAAAAGAGGGACAGGGAAAAAAAAAAAAAAGAAAGTGACCATGCATAATTTTTTCTTAATAGGCTCACTTATTCAAATGGCAAGGACACCTACCATCCTGTTGTTTATCTCTTTCAATAAATACATACATATTTACTGACTATACTCACCAGCCTAGATAGGAAATAGAGGTGTGTATGTGTCTATATTAATTTTTACATCTCAATCCAAATCTTTTGTCCTTTACCATCTTGGTTCTATTGTAAATCTTCAAATTTAACTAGGTCCCTGGGCAACCAACTCTCCCACAATGCTTCAGTCCAGAAAGGCAATCCCAGATCTTAGCACATTAAATTAGGAATAAAGACAGATATCTGTCAATGACCAGACTCACTCCGGTGAGCATTTAAAAATTGATATTCCTGGGAATCACGCTTCTGAAATTTTGATTTTCTGTATCTGGGATGGGAGATGATGCACAGCCAGGTTTGGAACCATGTAACAAAGCACATGGTTCAGGTAATGTCAAATTGGTAAAAGCAATTCATTATTTTAATAGGCTTATGAGACTATAGCAGGTGACAATTGCAGCTTTTTGCAGGATTAAGTCTGGGACAAAAAGTGAGGTATAAATCACATATCCATCAGTTGAGGAATAGTTCAATATATAGTAGAAGGAGAAATAGGAAAGGAGTATATATAATTTTATGCAAGCACTGAGAAACTCTATCAAAAGTGATTGAGATGTGGTTGCCTCCTTTCATATGCTTCAGTCTGCTGAGGAAAATAGCAGATAAACACTTAAGTGCCATATGATGCCAAATGTGTTAGAATTTGTGTATACATGAGGAAGGACCCAAAGGAGCAGAGAAGGGAGAGAAGCAGGCTTAGCCTGGGTTGCAGAGGGGGCAGACTTCACAAGGGACATGACACTTCTGCTGACTGTACTAGGGTGTAAGGAGTTTAGTAAGGTCAAGGTGGAATCACATTCCAAAGAGAAGGAAAAGCACATGGAAAAATATAGACTTTTGAAGTCCATGACAGTATAATCTGCATAAAAGCCAGTTGCCTAGTTTGTTCATGGCATAGTATTTAAACAAATCTAAGCAAATCAATTTAAAATAAATCAAAGCAGGAGACATAGTCCAATAATCAAAAATAATTTTTAAATATTTCAAACTTAATTGCATATCCTGAAAATTTTCATGTGAATCAAACCTAGAGAAATCTATGTTGATAGTTCTTATATTACCTTCCTATTCCCTTCCTACATGAGTCACTACTAGTAACCAAGATCTTACCTGCTCCAATCCCCTACTCTCAGCCTTTACCCATATTCCTCACTGCCTCCTGTTGTTGACTTTTGTTTCATCCTCATTCTTTAAGCTTTCTAGACTTAAACTATTTATTCTCCAAACTCTGCATTTTTTTTAAAGGTAAACATTCAAATGGCAAACATACTTACACTTCAAAACAAGATAGAATAATAGGGACTATATTTGCCTTCCATATAAAACAATTGAAATGGATGGAACATAAGAAACAATTATATTTAAACACTGGACGTTGGGCAAACAAATGGAGTTGCCTGTCATTGCCTCATGGTACTGTATGGAAAGAGTTCCTTCATCATCGCACAAGGAAGGAGAACCAAAGTTGGAGACAGATGGACTCTCTGAGTTGAGGAGACATTGTTGAAAGACCAGGAAGGTAAAGGTAGCTATAATTCATAGGACAGAATACCAGAGAAGAGAGAGCTATACAGATAGAGAACTCTAGAGATCTGCGCAGGGTCACCTTGAATATTCACCCAAGTACTAATTAATATATCTGTGTGAGGAAACTATGGTAGTTTAGGAAAAGCATCACCTAAAAGAACTAGGGGTAACATGCCTAGAGTGACATGGGGTCAGGAAGTGTTCCTGATCTTAGTAATAAGACTAGAAAACCACACGATTCATGAAGCATTGGTAGAATACGCAGAGAAATGTTGCCTTGATAGTACAAAATAATTATTCCTAGATTAATCACAATCTAGGACTGCTTAACAAATCTTAGAAACAAGACCCCAAAAGACTTAATTGCTTCCAAGTAACTTAACTAAATTTCAGAGCAAAAGTTAAGAGTGTTCATAGGAAAACAAAAATATCCAGAATCAAAGAAGATAAAGCCCATGATGATGTATGGCATCTGATCAAAAATTACTAGGCATGTTGAAAAGGAATGAAAATACAACCTATAGTAGGGAGAAGAATTAATCAATCAAAACCAATTCAGAACTGACACAAATGTTAAAATTAGCAGAGAGCTATACTAAAACAATTATTATAACTTCATTCATTATATTCAAAATATTAAGTAAAACATAGCAGATATTATTAAAAACCCATGTCAATCTCTTAGAATGGAAACCATGTCTAAGATTATTTATACATACTGGAAAGGACTAACAATAGATCAGAAAATATCAATGAATGTAACAATATTGTAGTGAAAACTTTCCAAAATTATGTGCAGACAAAGACCGAAATATACAATTAAAGAAACATTAGTGAGTTTTGGAAAAGTCATAGAGACCTCATATATACCTATATAGAGTTCTTGGGGAAGGGGGTGGAGAAGGAAAATATTTAAAGAAATAATGGCCCCCAATTTTTCAAACTTGATGAAATACATAATCCCACAGATCAAAGTTTAATGAACCCTAAGCACAAAAGACATGAAGGAAATTATACCAAAATACAACAGTTTGCTCAAACCAATGATAAAAAAAATCATAAAAGCATCTGGAGGCAAGTCCCATTACATACAAAGAATCAATGATAAATGCAACATCAGATTTGTGTGTGTGTGTGTGTGTGTGTGAGAGAGAGAGAGAAACAATGCAATCAAAAAGACAGAAAAGCAATATCTTTAAAGTACAAAAAGAGAGAGAGAGGGAGAGAGGGAGAGTGATGTCACTCCAGAATCCTATATTCGGTGAAAATATCTTTTCAGTTTGAAGGCAAAATAAAGACTTCTTCAGACATCAGTTGAAAGTATTCATCATCAGCACAGTCAGCCCTACAGAATATGTTAAAGGAAGTGCTTGAGGGAAATAAGAAGGATACTAGATAAAAATTTGAATCTCAACAAAGAAATAAAGAACATTAGAAAGAGCTACAACATGGGTAAATATATAAGGATTTTTCTCATTGTTTAAATCTGTAAATAATAATTAACATTTAAACAACAATAATATCAGTCTTGTGTGGGGATTTATAACCTGAGTAAAAGTGAAATGTATGGCAATAATGGCATAAAAGATGGATGGGGAGAAATTGAAGTATACTGCTGTGAGATTCATACCATATGTGAAACAGTACATTGTCACTTGCAGGTAGACTATAATAAGTTGACGATGATATATACTGCAAACCCCAAAGTATCCTCTAAAGTAATACGGCAGAGATTTATAATTTAAAATCCAACAAAGGTGAAAGAATAGAATTTTTAAAAATAGTCAATTAATCTGAAAGAAGGCAGAAAAAGAGAAAAAAGAAATAGTCTTTTAAATAGATTTAATCCTAGCCTGATCAATAATCACACTCAAAGTAAATGGACCAAATAATCCCAAATTAAAGTCATAGATGATCAGATTAGATCAAAAGCAAGGACCAAAAGAAGAGTACTTTCAACATAAAAACACAATGGATTTGAAGTGAATGAATGGGAAAATATGTACCATGCCAACACTAATCAAAAGATAGCTGGAATGGGTATATTAATAAAGTCAATGGGTTTTAGAGCAAAAAGTATTACCAGGTATAAAAAATGTTAATTCATAATGATAATTAAGTCAATTATCAATTTATCATGATAAATGGTTATGCACTCAATTGAGAACTTCAAAATATACGAAGCAAAAACTAATGAAAATCTATAGAGTAATAGAAAAAACCCACAACTATAAACAAAGACTGTAATACTTCTTTATCAAATAATTAATAGAATGAGTAAATCGAAAATCAATAAAGATATAAAATAGTGAAAAAACATGGTCTAGTACCTTCACAAAAGTGATCTTTATAGAAAACTTCATCTAACAACAATGGAATATGCATTATTTTATAATGCATGTGAAATATCAAGATTGACCATACTTGATGCTTGAAGCCTTAATAAATTTGAAAATACTCAAATCATACGAAGTGTGTAATAATTAGGGGGAAATCTGAAAAAAGATGATAGACCTTAACACTGAAAACTACAAAACATCCCTGAGAGAAATTAAAGAAAACCTAAGTAAATGGAGAGCTATGACATATTTATTTGTTGGAAAATTCAATGCTCTCCTTACAGAAATTTCAGTAGACATTTGGCAGAACTTGACAAACAAATGCTAAATTTCATTTAGAAATATAAAGGATCAGCAATAAACAAAACAACTTAGAAAAAGAATAAAGTTGGAAGGAGACCACAACCTGACCCTCATTACATGAGATTTATTGTAAACCTTCAATAACCAGGACAGTATTGTACTGATACAAGATAGACACGTATATAGGAACAGAATAGAAAATCTTAACATACATCCACACATATATGGACAACTGATTACCCAAAAGATATGAAGGTAATGCAATGGAAAGAGGATTTTTTTTTCTAAACAGATGATGTTGGACCAATTAGATATCCATATGTAAATATCCATATGTAAAAATTGAACACTGACACACTTGCAATGTATACAAGAATGATCTCAAAATGTAAAACCCCTAAATTTTAATTTCCCGAAGAAAATATGGAATAAACCAGGTTAGGCAAAGTTTTCTCAGATATGGTCTCCAAAACACAGTGTAAGTGGGGTACCTGGGTGGTTCAATCAGTTAAGTGTCTGATTTTGGCTCAGGTCATGATCCCAGGATCCTGGGATCGAGCCCCATGTCAGGCTCCGTGCTCAGCAGGGAGTTTGCTTCTCCCTCTTCCTCTGCCCCTCCCCCCGCTTGTGCTCTCTCTCTGGTTCTCTCTCAAATAAATAAAATCTTTAAAAAAAAACCCACACAATGTAAGAAAAGACAAATTGATAAGTTAGATTTCATCAGAAGAATAATAATGATAATAAAGTCTACTTTTAGGAAGACATTGTTAATGGAATAAAGCAAAACAAACCATAGACGAAGAGAAAATATTTGAAAATTATATGCACAATAAAGGACTTATATTCAGAATAGATAAATAACTCTCTAAGTTAAAGGAAAAAAAAAAAGAAAAGAAAAGAAACAACTTAATAAAAGAAATAGGCAAAAGACTGAGTGGATACTTTACCAAAAGAAGTACATGGGTGACCAATAAGGGGAATGCAAATCAAAACCACAATAAAATACCACAGTCTCCATATTAAAATGGCTAAAATGAAAAAGGGTGACCATATCATGTATTGGCAAGGCTATGGAGGAACTGAAACCCTCATGCACTACTGGAGAAAATGTAGGATGGTATAACCACTTTGGAAAAAAATTGACAAAGTTAAGCAAAAATCTACCATATGAGCCAGTCATTTCATTATTAAGTATTTAATAAAATGAAACCATGTGTTCATACAAAGCCTTGTACATAGGTTTCAGAGCAGTTTCATTTTTATTAGTTTCAAACTGGAAGTATCCAGATGGCCATCAACAGGGAAATGCACAAACTGTAATCTACTTATGCAATGGAATATTACTCAGCAATAAAAGGAATGGACTTTTGACATATGATACAATATGGAAGAGTCTCGAATTACATTGAATTAAATAAGTGAGACAAAAAGAGCACATACTGTGATTACCTTTATCTACAATTATAGAGGATTCAAGATATTCTAGGTGATGGAAAGCTGATAAAAGATTTCCTGCAGGTGGAGATGGACATAGTGGTGGAGAATAGTCAACAGGAGGGATTCCAAAGGGCATGAGGAAATTTTGGACTGATGGATGTATTCATTTTCTTGATTTGGTGACGATTTCATGGGTGTATACATACATACGTTAAAACTTATCGAATTAGACATCTTAATAGCTGTAGTTTAATGTATAAAAGCTACACCTCAATAAAGCTGTTTAAACAACAGCAGTGAGAGAGAGATAATAATGGAAAAAGAGAGAGAGGGAGAAAGAGAGACAGAGCCAGTGAGATAGGGACAGAGAGAGATAGAGACAGAGGCAGAGCAAGAGAGAGACCACATACAAAATTTAGTTTTGCTTAGGTGAAGCCAATTATGGGACTTCTCACACATTAATAGACATTGTCCCTGTTGCATGCAAATATGTTTATATGCTATTTCAATGGCTTTCTAGTAATGTAGAATTTCTTGAGAAATTTCCGTAAATAGGTGGAACCAAGTTTTCTGAACAATCAAAGTGAGGAGTCATTTCAAACACATATTAAAAGGTTGAATTAATAATGTCACTCTTTTTTCCAACCCTTGAATTCTATAAGGCTTTGGTTAAAATTTCAGACATGCTGTTTGAACATAAAATCAGTAAGTGTCCATTCCCGAAGGCATATTAACATATCCGTTTCTGATCTTTTTTGTTAGTGGTGCAGCTCCTACCCACAGACTCTGTCACCTTAATTCTCTAACATTCTTCCTAGTTCCCAGGGGCTTTTTTTTACTTGCTTTTCACTACTGTTCTCTTACCCCATTGATTTATATTCAGATCTTCACTTTATTTTTACCTTTTCTGTCCTTGCCTTGATTCTGACAATCAACTCTTCTTCTTAAACTTAACTTCTTAAACTTCATGTTACTCGAGACATTTTATCTTAAAACTTTCTATCTTGGAGAATTTGGTTGTCTTAGCTACCCCTGGTAGTTCTAGGTGTGCAAGAGTGTGGAAGTCAGGGTCACAACAAAACAGAACTCATCCCCGATGTCATCAAAAGACGTCGAAGAAGGGACTAGTTTTTAATGAAGGAGTAAAACATAAGGAATGTTCTGGAAAACCAGAACCATGGACTTAGGGCTGCCCTTAAGGAGCTGAGTGAATGCAGAAGAAATACTCTAATTTTTCTTCTCCCACTTTCCAATCTCTTGTACATACGTACCATTGGCAGCTGGCAAGAAAGTGTGAGTAAGCTGCCTATGGATGCTAGTCTACTCCAGGTACCAGCATGGCAGAGAAAGGCAAAAAAAATGGATCTGGAGAAAAAAATAGCACACCACAGAGAATGATTCTGAAATTTTTATTTCAGTTCATGTATGTCTCTTATTCCTATGAAATAATGGTTATGTCATGAGCTACTTAGTTCCAAAGGCAGAATTTTGAGAGGGCTTTGGAAAGGAGACATTTACTTCATCTAATATTCATCGAACATATCTATTAAAGCATAGTTGTGGGTGTTGTGAGAACAAAAGGATGAATGTGATACGTGTTCTTGTCTGCAGAGGTCACATGTTGGTGGAGGAGGACATATTCCGTCCTCTATACAATGCAAACCCATAGTAAGGACTTTAACAGAGGTATAAATAATGTGCCACCAGAGAACAGGGTGAGGGGAGGCTGTTGGCTTCATCAGTCCTATTCTTTAGCTCCTCCCCCAAGTCATCTCAGCTCTCTGCAGCTGCGACCGTTGACGGCCCAGCTGGTAGGCTCAGACCCTCTCAGTACAAGAGTCAATCCTTAAAGAAGAAAGGATTTGTACATAATATCTGCCTCACTTCTTTCCAGTTGGACTGAGACTTGTCATGAATTTGTTGGCTCACTGAAAAAAAAGAAACAAACATAGATTTTAAGATGTTGAACTTCCTATGAGGCCAAAGACCTTGTATATTTGAGGATCAGATCAGCTTTGAGCAGCAAAGAGCTGCCAAAGTCATTTATTCCTTCCCTTCATCTTCCTATATGTGCATTTACCTACTGACTCTTTTCGGAATGCCCATGCTATGCCAGAGACTGCACTGGAAACCTGGAGCTTCAGTGATGATAAAGACCCATCGGGACTGTCTCTGTCCTCGTGAAGGTAATATTTTTGTGGAAAAGGCAGGTTGAAGTAAATAAACACCAAAATGCATGAATATATGAGGGTATTTTAGGTGGTGATGGGTTTATGAAGGAAAACAGCAGGCCGGTGGGAGACAGTAAATGAGCGTGCATGGCATGATCAAGGCTGATATCTCAGAGAAGACATGGGTCATGCAAAGAACCAAAGGGAGGAGTGTCAAGGAAGAAGCAGCAGCAATGAAAAGTCCCTCGAAGTGAAATCGACTTCGATTTGCTTGAGGCACAGAGAGGAGACTGTTCTAGACAAAATGTAGTGAGAGCAGGAGGAAACATGGTCTGGGAAGATAGAAGAGAACCACATCTTTCCAGACCTTCTGGACCAGAGGAGAGATTTCAGACTGTAATCTAAGTGCTGGGTCCCTAAGCAGGAGAGTGACATAATTTGCTCTCCTATCTGCTGAGTGTGAATGAAGTCTGGGTATAAAAGGTAGACTGAATAGGAGGCAGACCCAGTTACTGAGACGAAGTAATTCTGGCTATGTCAAGTGTGAAAAGAAAGTAGACAATTACACTTTGGTTGTAGAACCAATGGGATTTGCACAAGTAGAGCCAGGGGTGATGTGAGGGAAAGAGAACAGTCGGGGGCTCCTAGAATCTTCACTGTCCCTGACAAATTACCATCTGGCTTTGATTAAATGTGTTCAGTGCCTGGATTCTCACCACTTGTGAGGCAATCTATCTAGCTCATGGTAAGGCAGCTCTGCTGGTCATATTGTCCTCTGTATGAGGTCTTGAAATTTAAATACATAATTAATATAAACGCAATGGCTTTTTAATGTTTAGTTATTTATTTCTGTAAACTGTTACTGTTACTTAATTTTAGTTTTTCTGAAGGTGCCTCAAAGACTGCACACAAAGCTCTCTAGAACCACGTGAAGCCACATGGTAGCGAGTGAGACCACCCCTACACTTGCCCTCCTCCCAGTGTGGTCCAAGTGACGCGACTTGGACATTTTCACCATGGCGGTCTCCTTTGACCCTGTCTGTCAGTCCTCGTAGGCAATGACTTCCTCTGTATGAGGGAAGAGGTGATTGAAGAAGTTTCTCTTTTATTTGCAACAGTGAAACTCCAAACAATCACTGAGGGACTACTTCTGTATTATGTGACAAGGTGATGTGTAAAGGAAAGTACAGAAGTATCATATAAAAATACCAATAAAATAATATTTTTCAAAGTTATTATAAAATCTGATGTGTTTTGTGCATGGGAAAAAATGTTCTATATTTTACCCGATGATTGGGAGAATATGTAATTTTATGATTGTTCTAGTGAAGTAGATTGTAGCAAAGCTATAATGCAAGTGGTAATGAGAACTTACGTTCATGTTGTGCCTTCATCATAACACACTTGTAGGAAACTGTGTGTTAAATCTGAAGCATATGGTAATGCATAGTCAGGATGTGTGTTCTATGTGTACCCCCTCAAATTCATGTTGAAATCCTCACCCCCAGTGTGATGGTATTAGGAGGTGAGAGCTTTCGGGAGGTGATTAAGTCATAGGCGTGTGTCCCTTACGAATGGGATGAGTGACTTTATAAGAGAGACCTCAGGGAGCTCCCTTGTCTCTTCTGCCTCCTGAAGACTCTACGAGAAGAGAGCCGTCTCTGAACCCGGAAGGGGGCTCTCGCCCAACACCAAGTCTACCCACACCTCGGTTTTGGACTTCCCAGCCTCCGGACCATGAGAAATAAATTTTTGTCTCTCAGTATATGGTATTTTGTTGTAGCAGCCCAACTGGTTTAAGAATGTGCATGTAAGAGAGAGCACCAGGCAGAGAGTTCCTTCGCGGAGATGAGCCAGCTTTGCCCAGTGTAAAGTGGAGGGGACCAAACTGAACAATGGACATAATATTGCTTTGCTGCCTGCCATCCGTTTATTAACAGCCAGCCAGCTTGCTTTGCATGAGCCACTTTCGAAGGGAATGGGGAATAAGTGATGCAAACTCATGCAGGGGCTTATTTAATGTGCTTTATGAAACCAGAGTATTATTCATAGACATTTCATGGCTGGGCATACATCTGGGAAGAGGGAATAAAACAGCTCAAATGAGCAGCTTGAGTAAATTGAAATACACTGAAAATGAGGAGGCCCTGGATAGGCCAGTGGAGTCTCAGACGAGCAAAGGGGAGCAACAGATTGGCTCATGCCGTCCTGGTTCGTGTATTCAGGTAGAAATAAGGAGCGGTTGCAGAGAGCGAGCACAGACGTTGCCCATAAAAAGCATTTTACTTTACCGCTGGCTGAGATTATAATGTAGACTGTGGTTATAGAAGAAAAAAGAGCAGTGAGTTGAGAGAAACCATTGATCTTGCGGTTTGGGCTTGTTTAAATGGCCTTTTCAAATCAGCGCGGTCACGTGGTCTGTTGTGGGGCATTTGCTCACTTATCCCGGCTTCACCAAGGATGGGCAGATTAGTTAGTTACACGGAAACCCGACTCCAGTTTCTGTGACTCAAATTCCCCCTGGGCTTAGCTCCTCTTAGGAAATGGAGTCCATGGCTGGTTTTCCTGACTCTCCTCAAATTTTCTTGATACTGTACAGAATTAGAAAGCAGAATCTAATAAGGCTCTCTATTGGATAGTTTGTCTAATATTGAACCATTGCTTCATCGAAACAACCTCCCACCCAGCTTCATCGTTTTTGTTGGCCAATGGCCAATTTGGTTTTTATCTTAATGAAATGGGAGCCATGTTGGTTGTTCTCTCTCAGCTGTGCTTGGAGAAGCTTCGTTCACCTCGTGTCTCTCATTTCCTCTTTCTGCCTTTGCTGGTGCTGACAGATTCGGCCCATTCAGAAACAGGCAAAAATCTCTTTTCCAACTGAACACAGTCAAGGGTACTTCTCAAATAGCCATTCTTGAAAATGGCAGGCAAGTCTTATTCTATGTGATTTTGGTACTGTAGAGGAGGGCATCTATTTCCTGACAATTTCTACTTCTGAGAAGTCTTTCATTTCTTCATTAAGAGGAAATGAGCAATGCAAGTATTAAAAGAGTTCTTGTCTCTTTATATATATATACTGAAATATTTTCAGATGAAATAGTCTAATTTCTAGTATTTATTTCAAAATAATCCTGAGGTAGAGGGAGGTGGTGGTTGGAAGTATAACTTAAAAATGACTGGCCACGTATTGATACGTGATGGATGTGGGTCCTGGATTAATAAGGTTCGTTATTTAGTGTCTTGGTAGATATTTAAAATACGTAATAATAATTTTTTTTTAAATGCAAGTATTCTGGTGAAGTTGGAATCATGGCTAAATATTGACTTAAAATTACACCAAGGCAGATTTGACACATTAGCTGCACAGTGATATCCCTTGAGCTCCTAACCCATCACAGACATCACTAATTTACCAACTAATCACAGCATACACCCCCACGCCCTGTGCAGTCCTGTGTTGAGAAGGATTCTGAGGCAGTCTTCAGGCAGCCACAACATGAATTGATCATAGCCGACAAGTGGGATGATAACCAATTGTCATCTCTATACTAATATGTAAATAAATAAGAGTAGTTCCTATAATTCCCCAAGAATTAGGGGTAGTGGCACCGAATATCTAAGGAAGGTGGAAGAGAGAAATGAGAACATAAAGAAAAGTAAAAAATGCAGAGTAAAAGATCGAGATCACTAAAGAGAAATTGAAGGCAGTATCCTTGAGATGTCTCCTAGGATCAGCATCAGAAAAGGGATTTTGGGTTTTAGGACACACTGATCCCTCACTGTGCCTGAAGGGCTGGAAGCCAGTGAGTGGTTAGTGCTTCAGGACTGACACTGTGGCCTTTTTGTTTCTTTTTCCACTTGATTTCTAGTTTCCCAACTAAGATACTTTGATGAACTGTTTGTTGAAAAAAGTCACATTCTAATATTTGCCATTTGAAGAAAAGATATGGGTAGGGAACAGGAAATAAATCTTTACCGGGCCCTGATTATAGGTCAGGCACAGATCCTGGCATTGTATACACAATGTACCATCTCATTAAAATGTACAGCATTTTGAAATCACTGAGCGCCCTCAGTGTGTGTGGGCTGGATCTTCATAAACTTGGCTTTTGACTCCAGCTGATGTAGTTTAAATATACACTGTCAAGGGGGAAGAAGTAGATGTAGGCTATATATTTTTCTCCATATATCCTATATAAGCCTAACTGCCTCATAGCAACATTTAAGGAAACGATAATCTGCCTCCAGAAACCTTGAAGAATAATATAAATCTCTACTCTAGATCTCTGTAAAAGTGTCATGCAGGCCATCCCACAGTGCAGAAAACAGAAATATTCCTTTATATTTCTCTTTAAACATACCATCTTCCTCCAAAAGCTTTCTTTCTCTCCCTAGTTCCCCCTCCCCTTCCTCCACCCCCACGGTCTCGTCAACTTTGTACCTTCCTGTCCACTTTTCCAACTGCACCTTCAAAGGCAGTGCGTTGACACATGGCCTCCCCTACTGGGAACAGCCCTTTGGGGAATGTGGTCTGATCTTCACTATGACAGCTTTTATCCTAAGAACCAACCATACTGTAATTCTGATGGGTACAATTCCACAACTTGTTACAAATATAACTTTCTCTCTTGTTCCGAGAGTGCTGCCATCATTCCTGTTCCCCAAAGACATCAAGAGTTAATGACTTTCTGGTTACTTCCTTCTGGAGAGCTAGGATAGTAAAGAGGGCTATGGGAGGGCTAGAAGAGCCTGTCAGACCGTGGTTTCAGGATCTGGTTATGGGAGTGGATGGAGCTGGCCTCTGTCTGCTCCCCAAAGCTAACATCTAATTCCTGGGCAGGGGTAGGGGCGGACCCATAACTTTGGGATGGGCATCAAAGGGAAGGTGGTGTCCATTTCAGGAGGGCAAGGGCAGTTTAGAAAGCCAGAGATGAGTCAAAATACCATGTTTAAGAATATGGATGAGAAGTTACGATACATTCCCTAAAATGGGAAAGCCACAGAAAACACAACATAATAACACATGTGCTGGGGGAAACATCTAGAAGGATCCTTGAGACAATGCTTATGTGTGTGTGGGTGTGTGTGGGTGTGCGTGCATGTGTATGTATGTTCTAGTGCTACAGCATTAATCTGGGACTTAGGACACACCTTTTTCATGTTTCAAACCTAAAGTCTTGGACCTGCATTTTTCCCCCCTTAATTTGCTAGGCCATTTCCGGATTGAGATTGCCTCCTTTTGGCATTGATAACATGTGTATTCCTGATCCCCCACCAAATTACCAAGAATTACTAACTGTACCATGAAAGAGGATACTTTCAGGCTTAAGGTTAGTCGGGAAATTTTTATCCAATATTTCATTGAATATTTTGTGGGTCACATGAGCAAATAATTGTATTAATATTTTAAGATCTTAAAATATGATTAGGAAGGCCTTGTTGCAGCTATTTTTATATGTGGAGGTGATTGAGTCATGATACTGAGAGAATTTCCATCAGACTATTTCAAATGAAAATGCTGGTCATGAGTCTTTAATTGTACCGTAACAGTCTCCCTGTGATATTTGGTTCTAGTTCCCCTATTTTCATATGAATGTGTCCTTCTGAAATAACACAAGATTTCTTGTCTTAAACTTAGCCATTCTCTGTTTGCCATTTGGTTTTCTCAGGGTGTCAAGAATTAAAATTCTATCATTGAGGTCTTCAGAAGCCTGACTCAGAGCTCTGTTCTATATAATATCACTTAAAATAAATACAAAGTCTTTTAACAATGGCAAGTACTGTGTGTGTGCCAAGATTAATAATAGTAATATTTATACTATAAAATCTTGTGTTGCTGGCTGGGTTCTCTGGAAGCAAACACAAGATAGAATTTAGCGTGTTTATTAGGGATCAATACTTTGAAAGGAAGGGGGATGAAGCAGGGTTGGGCAGGACTCTGGCCCAACCAAGCTTCAACCACTCTGGCAGTGGCTTGTGGGGTGAATATCGCTTAACAGGGTTGTGCTGATAAATATTTAATAATGGCTCTTCGGAGGGAAAAAATAGTCCTGATTTGTAGTGTTTGCCAATTTACATTATGTAAATTCCCCTACTAGGGCTGAGTTCAAGCTACTCAATTTGATGTCACTAAGTGGGGAGGGGGGAAGAAAGGCACCCAACTCCAGCACACCATTAGCCACATCAGATCCAAATGGCCAGAACTTATACCATTGCTTTGCCCCATTACTGGATGTAGGTCGCTCTGTGAAAGTCATGACCTTGAAGCCCGTGTCTTCTATTGAGGCAGAACCAGGAGAAGCTTTTGACCACATTCCTTCCAGGGTGGTGGGGTATTGGGTCCACTTTTTGGTGAGTAATTTGGATTATTCATCTGTCTGTGACATTCCATTCCATATACCACTCAGATACACTTTTCTCTAGGGTAGCACTTCGGTTTATAATTCAGTGGGGTTCAGGTTCTGTCCCCTAAAAATGTGCCATTTTGAGGACCAGGACCAAAACCTAGAGTTTCAGGGATACGAAACACAAAGTCCTTAAATCATTAGTTGTGACAGGGAGACCACCCATGCCTCAATTTCTTGGTTCCTGGAACTACGTATTCTTCCCATTGGGGACACAGAATATACTGTGTCCTGGTTGATGGCACTATATCCTTGAGAGCAGGGACTGGTGAACTTTTTCTGTAAAGAGCCAGATAGTAATTATTTTAGAATTTGTGGACCATATGGTTTCGGCGACAACAACTCAAGTCTGCCCTTATCGTGCGAAAGCAGCCATAGACAATATGTGAGCGAATAAGGATGGCTGCATTCCAATAAAACTTTTATTTACAAAAACAGGTGGCAGGCTGGATTTGCCAACCCCAGAATTATAGCCTCTCTGCTGGAGCTGGAGCTACAACTGTGCCTCAGTAGGCCATTTAAGCATTCTACAAGACCAGCTGCTTCCAGCGGTACGGTATGTAATATGGCCATTGGATCCCACGTTCTTGTGCCCGCACCGAGTACACTGTGGAATGGGTCCCGTGCTTGGACACTCTGTAAGAGAGGGGTGCAGGCTGAGGCTCTGTGAACAAAAAAGGCAAACTGAAATGGTTAAGAAGACTCCTTGTGAGGAGGAACTGTTGGCCCTTTCAATACATAGGGGACCCAATGGAGTCTACTTGTCATTACGTGGCCAGATGGTACCTTGGAGAAAGGGTGCCCTCCTGCGGGCTGAGTGTGGGTCTCTGTCGCTGTTCCTTTGAGCCTTCAGCAGCAGCAGGAGCTAGACCAGCCTTTGTGAGCAGGAATTTGTGCTGTTGAGCTCATGCATCGCCTCCACCTCTGTCCCTGTGTTCATGCTGCTCACGTGCCTGTCATGTTCAGTCATCTGGTGAACTCGGTTATGTGCTGCTTCTGTGGTAGATGTTCTCTGATAATGGTGACAAATGTTTGAAAGACAACATTTTACACCTATTCCATATTTTCTTACATGTGTCCACCCAAGGTTTCTCTGTCCTCAAATGCTAGTCTGTTTCCTCCGCGGCCCCTTTCCATCTGGTCAGTCATTCACCACTGCCCGTGAATCCTTACAGATTTGAACATAGAGTCACTCTCTTTCAGCACAAAGTGTGTGAACAGGTGCACTGTTCAAATGTTCCCTTGCTAAGAGGATTTTCTCTTGCTAGCCCGAGTGAGGCTGCAGGGTGCTTGTAGTCCATTTTCAGGTTTGACCCAGTCACCAGATGTGTCCTTTTACAAACCAAGCTTGGACTTTTTCTTCCTCCTTCAGAAATCCCCACAGAACTGGAGATGGAAGCTGAGGAAGGTGGGCTGGTACAACCATGGTGATTACCGATGGGAGTCCTGGCCGTCTGCTCATGCAGCTTACTCTTGTCCCCTGGTCCTACTCGCTCCCCGTCTCAGAGGTGCCCCTTCCGTCCCACAGTGGACTGATGCTGCATCCACGGATGTCATGGCCTGCTGAGTCTGACAGGATCCTACTCATGATGGGAAGTTCCAGCTGCAGTCACCTGGTGTCTCATGGTCAGATCTCTGCTCAACCAGGGCTGAGAAGCATGACAAGATGACAAGAATTGTATATCTTTTCAAAAGATGGTGAAATCCAGCATTCCAGGATGCTGCAATGCAATTCTCCCGCAAACTGCACTTGACATCTTTTCCTATCACTGTTACTTCTGGAACCATAGCAACATGGTCCAAGTGGCGAGACAGTTAATACCACAGCCTGGACCTTCTGAAGAACCTTCTTCTACTCCAGACCTCACTCAGAACTGACAGCCTTTTTCATCTCTCTGTATGTGGGTCAAAGCCATGTTCTTAAGTGTGGAATGTGCTGCCCTAGGACCTGAAAGAATTGTACTTCATTCCTCGTGGTAGGAAGTGCAAAATGCAATAATCTGTCTTTACTTTGAAAGGGATGTCCTAGTACAGCTCTGCCCACGGGACCACCACAGATTTTACGGATATATTTGGTCCCCGAGTCTTCCTCTGGAAGAGTGTGTGTGCATTCCTTCCCGAGGTCTCTACTGCTCTGGCCAGCGTTTGCTTGTCCAGCACTATCAACATAATTGTCAATGTGGATCAACGTGTTTGTCTGTGAAATATCCACATTTCAGGTGTTTTTAAGTTATATTAGCACAGAAGGAGGGAGCGTTAATACAGCTGGAGGAAAATTCTAAATGTATAGTGTTGTATATTCCACAGGAATACTAAGGTTTAAACCTCCTTTTCTGTTTAGGAAAGGGAAGAATATATTAATTAATGGTCACATACAATGTACTGGAATTTATAATAAACTGCTCTAGCAAACTGAGAGATCTGTGAAGTATGATGGACATCAAGACTCAAGATGCACTGCCCAGATCCCCTCTTTCACCCAGGTGGCCTCTGCTTCCAATGAACTATGTCATTGAGCCAATAGATGCTCATGGTACGCCCGGGACTAGATGCTCAGGATGCTAGATCCAGAATGCCAGGACAGATAATGCTAGAAAGAACTTATTGACCTGGGAGCTATTTCCTCACATACAGGATTTAGCATCCTGCCAAGGACCTAAGGAAATGGTGTACACTTGCTATCCATATAGCTCCTAGAGACATTGGAAAAGGTATGATTCACAGTGAACCAAGTTGAAATGCCACAGTTAGCACTGCAGACTGTGGGGAAGGGAGTAAAAAGTTGGGGAAAGTTAGTATGCTGGGACATAGGTACTCTAAACAGCTGGAAGAAATACCAAAGGATTATATTTCCCTGGGGAGCCCCGGGGGACAGACCACCTATCAAAGTGATCAGAAATGCATAGTGAGAACGGCTCCAGAACCACTAAAAGGTCCAGGATTGGCCTTTTGTCTACAGGTCCACCTCTTTCGGGTTGTCTCATCTTTGGCGTCTAACAGGTTTTCCGAGCTTTAATTTCCTTGTCTATAAAATTGACCTAATACTTACCTCATAGAACTTCTGTGAAGATTATTTGAAATGCTGTTTGTAACATTCTCAGCGTAGTACTTAACACATAAAAATAGCAGTTAATTTGAAGTGCTAAGACAAAGCTCATTTAAGATGCTTTGGGAGTATATTGGAGGGATACCATGGAGAATCTACATGTTAACCTGCCTAGAATGAATTTCCTGTTCCTAGTCAATGACATGTAACTGCTGCTTACATCACCGCCTGATCTTATGTCCAGGCATATGGTCTTTCAGAGCACACTCTACTCCCTAAGAGACCCTGGATGAACACTTGATCCACGCCAAGCAAATAGTTTCCCTTGGGATCCATACTAGAATTAATGAGGAAAAGAAGGTTCTTGTCAACAGATTTTTAACTCCTAATGATGACCTGGTCATCTTCATCAACATTTTGAAAGAGTCTGCCTTTTTGCCTGAGAATGAAGCAACACAGTGGAGATCAGAGTCCAGAGGTTGGTGGGGGGCAGGGGGTGCTGGGGAAGTGGTGGGGAGATAGATTCCTGAGATATCTGTTGAATTCTTGGATGCAGCTTCATGTATCCAGATTCTCCTCTGGAATGTTATGATTAGTGGATCAATATCTACCCCAACACCCTTCTTGAGACCTACTTCTAGTTGGTTTTCTATTGCTTATAGCTGAACAATTCCTGACCTATAGAGCTAGGTAACCCAGTCTTTGGTGTTCAGAGAAGGCTTCTCAGGGAAAGTAAAATCTGCCCAGACACTTGAAGAACAAGTAGAAATTGACGTGGCCAAGTGAGTGAGGAGGAAGGATCAGTCAAAATGGCCCAAATGAGTTCTCTCTTAGCCTACCCACCTTCCTATGATAGATTCAGTTATAATGGCTTGGTGACCAGAGCACGTTGCAAATTGTAGATAAGAAGGAGAAGAGGGCAATACAAATTTCAGACCTACCGACAGAGTGGCCTTCATGTGAGTAAGGTTGGCCGGATAGTGGGGGTGTCCACCTAATGGTGAGGTGCTGCTGGAGAAAGCGTAGAGCACAAAAGGCCCAAGTACAGAAGATCATCATGTGTGCCACAACAAGAGTGGAAGCAGAGTCCACAACCACTTTATGGCAATAATAATCATTTTAGCTATGGTGTATTGAGTCTTGACTACATTCCAAGTACTGTATTAGGTACTTCCATCTCATTATCTTATTTTATCCTAATGACAACTCAGAAAGTTTGATGTCATAATCTTGCACATCATTGTTTATTTTTTCTCTCTGTTGGATCATTTACACAAATATGATGCTATTCTTCTCTTTTTAAAAACTAGGGAAAAGGGCGCCTGGGTGGCTCAGTGGGTTAAGCCTCTGCCTTCGGCTCAGGTCATGATCTCAGGGTCCTGGGATCGAGCCCCGCATTGGGCTCTCTGCTCAGCGAGGAGCCTGCTTCCCCCTCTCTCTCTGCCTTCCTCTCTGCCTACTTGTGATCTCTCTCTCTCTCTCTGTTAAATAAATAAAATAAAATCTTAAAAAAAAAAAAAACTAGGGAAAAAAAAAACCACTTTATCTTCAATTGACCCTCCAAATATTATCCAATTCATTTGATCCTCTTTCCTAATCCTCTTCCCATTTGAGGACTTGGTAGATAATTCAGTGACTCCTAGTCTCCTCTGATTCTCTTTTTTTAAATTGAGATTTAGGAGCACCTGGGTGGCTCAGTCAGTTAAGTGTTGCACTCTTGGTTTCGGCTCAGGTCATGATCTCAAGGTCACAAAATCGAGCCCCAAGTCAGGCTGCATGCTCAGCGAGGAGTCTGCTTGAGATTCTCTCTCTCCCTCTGCCCCCTCCCCGCCCCTCACTCTCTCTCTCTCATATAAATAAATCTTTAAAAAAGTAAAATTGAGATGTAATGAACATTCAACGAAAGGCACAGCTCTCAAGGTTATAGTTCAGTGAGTTGTGACAAGGGCTTACACAAATATAACTGATGCCCACAGCAAGATACAGAGCATAAGTGCCACCCCAGAAAATCTCCTCCTGCACTTTTCTCATCAATGAGCTTCCTCCCCATATGAATTTCTATCTCTGTATAGTTTGCTTTTGAACTTCATGTCCTCATGAGATCATGCAGGAATTATTTGTTTTCAGTCGGATTTTTTTTGTTCAACATTATGTTTTTAAGATTCATTCATTTTGTTAAGTGTTGAGAAGTTAACATTATAGGACAGCACTGTAATTTGAACATCCATTCTCCTGTTGATGGATATTTTAGTTTTTTCCCCAGGTTTTGGCTCTTATGAAGAGGCTGCTCTGAGGATTTTTGTATAGGTCTTTGAGTGGATGTATGTTTCCATTAATTTGGACACATATCTTGGAGTAGATGTGTTGGGTGGTATGGTTAGTGCATATTTTGCTTTGAAGAAACTGCCAAACACTTCTTCAGCATACTTCTAACATTTCACATTTCAACCAGGAATATTTGAGAGTTCCATTTGCCCCACATCCTCACCAATGTTTATTGTGAGTGGTCTCTTTGATTTTTAGCTATTCCACTGAGTGTGAAATGGTCTCTCCTTGTAGTTTTGGATTACATTTCCTCTGAGGACTTCTCATTCTTTTTTAAATCCTCTTATAGCGGTCATTTTCCCCCACCAGGTCCCTCTAAAGTATCTTCTGTCAAGGTTTCCAATGATCTTCCTGTTGGCAAACTGCATGGAAACACTTAGTTTTCTTATTATTCAACATGGCTCATCACTCCAGCTTCCTTGATGGTTTCCAGCATGCACTCAGCTTCCCTCATTGACCACCCCTTCTCATTATCCTTTGCTGGTTCCTCATTATCTTCTGACTTCTGACATTGGATGATACCTCGTCCTTATTCCTTGTCCCTCTTCTCTTTTGTTGGTGATCTCACCCAGTTTTGTGACTTTGCATGTGAACCCTGTACCTCCAGACCTCTCCTCTCTAAGCCACAGACTTGGGCATGTGATGGCTTGCTGGACATGCCCATTAGGGTGTCTATTAGGCATTACCATTTAGCATGTTCCAAAAATGAACTCCTGCAATAAACCTGCTCCTCTGTAGTTTTCCCCATTAAAAGTAGTGGCACTCCAGCCTTCCAATTGCCCTGACCCCAAACCCTGGAATTATCCTTGGCTCTCTTCTTTCTTTTACACCCAACATCAAATTCACTAGCAAATGTATCCAGAGTCGACCACTTCTCACCACGGGCATTGCTACCATTTCTGCCCAAGCTACCAAGATCTCTAACTTAAATTATTGCCATCATTTCGTAACTAGTTTCTCTGCTTCCACCCTTGTCCTTGCTTAGTTCCTTCTAAAACAGCAGCCAATGTGATCCTCTGGAAAGGTGATTCAGATCATGTCACTCTTCTACGCAAAGTCCTTTTTTTCACTGAATAATCATCACCTAGCATGTGCCAACTAGGGGGGTTCTGGCATAAAAAAAATGAACAGGTCTCTAGCCTTCTTGGACCTTGTGGTTTATTAGAAAATATGGAGATTAATTCCGTGGTTATTTCATAGTAATTCTAATAACTGTCACAAGGGGTAAGTACATGGGGCAATGAGAATGTGCAATAGGCATTCAGGGAAGACTTCTGGCAGAAATGATATCTAACTTGAAATCTGAAAGATAGGTAGCCCCATGCTCATGCTATGAATATATAAAATATCACATCATTAGAAGGTGGTGGAAAGAATATTCAAAACCAGGTTAATATGTCTCCAAACCTGGAACTTCTAAGCATCATGTAATATTGTCCTTGATGTTAAATATGGTGACCATGACTTATCAAGATCATAAGTCCCATAGGTAATGGCGCCTGAACACAAATACAAAATCAAGTGTTCTTTTTTCTTTTTTAAACTTGGTGACCATCCATCATTTTATGGCAAGACTTACATTTTGAAGTGGATAAGAAGAAAATTGACTCATTAACTATATTTAGAAAATCCAGCTAAAAATGTATGTTATGTGGATTAATTGTGATCACAAGCACTTTTATATAAAATTTACTATATACTAGGTACCGTGCTGAACACTCTACATAAATTACTTTATTTACATTTCATACAGCATTACAAAATAGGGTCTATTGTTCCTGTCCTCCTGACAAAAACATCAAAACATGGGAGATAAAAAGCTTCACCTACGGTCACGTGGTCAAGAAACGGCAGGAGTGGGTTTTGAACCAGGTACTCCGGCTTTTGAGTCCACTGTCTTAAGAACTGTTATCACGGTGACTATGCCTGTGTTTTTGGTCTGAGTGTGCTCTGGCCGCAGCAGCTCCTCATCGTGCTCTGAACAAGCAAGAGTTGCAGAAAAGGGAGTGTTATTGATTTTTGTCTTCCAGTTGTTATTTATTCATCCCTGGCCCTCGTCCACACCCAGGGCTCTTAGAAACCAGTGTACTTTGGTAACAATTTCAACACTTGCTAAGTAAATGGCGGACAGGTTGTGGGATTGCAGAAGCGGAGGTGTGTTAGGCGACCTGGTGTGGGGCTGTGTGAGTGTCGGGCGGCTCGCACGGGTTCCATGTACCCCCTCTCGGGCCGGCCACTGGGGTGTCGCAAGCACCCCCTTACTGAAACCATCCTGGGCTGTCTCTAAGGATTCCTCAGAGAGGTTCTATGTTTAGATTCCTCTTTTCGCCGTAAGAACAAACACATACATTTAAAAACAAAAGGATAAACAGAACCAACAGTAAGCAGAAGCTGGGGCCTCCCAACTTCTGAGGAATTTCGCTCGTGAACAGCTAATTGAAACATTCCTTCAGTTCGTGCTGCTCGGTTTTGACAGTGGCTCTGCCCCTTGTCATAAAATCAGTGGTCTTTTTTATCCCTTCCCTTCTTTCACTGTCTCGCCTCTGACTGTCGGGCCTTCCTTCCCCACTCAGAGTCTTCCTCAGATCACTGGGGTTAAGTGACCCTTTCATACGCCCAGCCAGACTGTCACAAGGCATTGAGTGGCTTTGGAAAATGAGCCACGTTAAATGGGCTTGATGGGGTTACAAACACCATTACTGCCATCACCACTGTGATAAAATGGAGCAATAATGACGGGGGAAGGTACTTATCACTGTCTTTTTGAGATCACTTAAGATAGTTTGGGGCTGAAGCTTTTTGCCAAAGATAAATGGAACATGTACAAGATAAATGTTGCTACGGCGGAATCTTTTGTGTGTGAACTCGCGTGGGCCTGGGTTGTTCACCTGTGCGACAGCTCGAGAGGGGGACAGATCAAGACGGGCCGGTGAGCTTCCGGTTGGCCTGAGGTGACCGACCACCTGTCACTACTGAGGGTCAGAGTGCGTTGCTTAAAGGGAGTCAGGACGCGAGAGAATGGATTCGAACGGAATAGTGTTTCACGGCTTTCTCACTGCCAGGATGCCCTCCACCCTCCCTAAGCACACGAGACCCCAGCATGGGTCAAACTGTGCGCTTCAAAATCTAGCAGTCCCCGTGGTTGAGTTGGAAAGGCCCAGAACCAGCTGCTAGGAGCTCAGGGTCCTAGTCCCGTCAATCACTGATTTGCTGGGTGAGCTGGGATGAGAAGCGTGACTTTCCTGTGTCTGCAGTCTCCAAGCGGATCAGCTTACCTCACCGGCTCCAGAATGTTCTGGTTTTAGCACCGAGACTCTCATCTCCCAGGAAACCTGCCCTCCCCCAAAATGGCCGGTGTCCCCACTGTTTTTGCATCTTCCCTGTCTTATGATAATAGTACCCCCTCCTGTGAAAACCACTGAATAATGTAAAGTGAGTTAGAAATGTAAAGTAATGTAATTGTGATAACATGGTTATCCCCACAGGACACAACTTGGTCCCAACTCTTTAAAAATCTCCAGGTAGTTCCCATGCATATCAAGGTCAAGGTCCCTTCCTCCTAACTGGGAAAGCCTGTAGTCGGTTTAGCAGATGCAGGTAATGGAAAGAGACCATGGCAATGATCAAATTTCCTGCACCCCTCAATGTGCACTGATTAATGTCGTAAGGGATAAAAAGGACCTGTACTTGTCTCCCTTGCAGGGAATGTTCACCTCAGGAGTGTGGTTAAAAGAAGGAAAGACTTGTCGGATAAGAATCCAAAGACGCTGGTTTGCAGTCTGATCTTTTTTCTATTTTAAATGGTTTTGAGTATCCATTTGCTGAATTGTAAACTGCCAAGTATCAATTACTGTGCAGATGAAAGGGGATTAAGACTGTGTCCGTACCTGCCATGTGCCATGTACGAGTTCCTCAAAGAATGTTATTTTTTTTTCCTAAAAGGGTTTTCTCCTTGCTTCATTTATTAAAAAAGAAAAGAAAAGAAAAAAAAAAAAAAGGGAGCCAAATTTTCTTTTTCTTTTTTTTAACATAAATAACTAAAAGCCGAGTTGGTTTCTTTTTTAGCAATGTTGCATTCGTAGCTCCAAAAGTTTTTTATAGTTGAGAAATACACAAACTGAAATAGCATTACGTTTTTTTGTTTTGTTTCTTAGTCAAATGTAGCTGGGTTCATACCTGGCCTACCCACAGGCATAGGATAGTAGTTTTTTGTTTGTTTGTTTGTTTTAAGATTTATAGATTTATTTATTTATTTTTACAGAGAGAGAAAGAGAGAGGGAGACAGGACATTGGGAGGGACAGAGAGAGAGGGAGAATCTTAAGCAGACTCCCCCCAGAGTGTGGAGTCAGATGTGAGGCTTGATCCCACAACCCTGAGACCATGACCTGAGCTGAAATTAAGAGTTGGATGGTTAACGGACTGAGCCACCCAGGCACCCCTAGGATAGTAGTTTTATTTTCAATTCTTTCATAATGAACAGTGAAATGCCGAGTCCATATGGTAACATCTTTATTACAGACTTTGCCTGGGACATGCCTGTGGTCAGGAAATGCGCAGAATGCTAGTCCTTTATATTCCTACTACTGTCAACACAGAAATGTCACAGACCTAAAACCAGGACATACTTGACAGATCTGATTTACCCACTCCCAATGTCTTGGAGGAAAAACAGAAACCTGATGACATTCCAAGACTTGGTTCTAATTTCAATTCAATTGCTAATATTATAAAATATCTAGACTGTTGAAGGGAGAAACTACCTTAGTGTTTGTTGCTTACATTTGCTAGTGACTATGATAGCCAGTCCCGTGACTGCACTTTGTTCACACAATCCCTTCAATGGACACTTCTGCGAAGTCCTCAGCAGTTAGGATCTGTGGGCAGAGAAAGGAAGCGTTTGTTCCTCCTGTAAAGTCTTTACTGGAGGAGCCAACAGATGCAGGTACCCTTGGGTTGCTGAGAGCCTCCGTCAGGGACCGTGTGCTCAGGGCCTGCATTGTGGTCATGGCCCTATCAGGTCTAACTGCTGCAAAGTCCTCCTGTCGGTGATTTTTGTCCAACCAACAGTCAGGGGTGGAGCCTTCTTCAGTTTCTTTTACTGAAAAGACTAAACCAAAACTAAAGCAACATGCTGGGGAGACCAGGGGCGCACTCGTGAAATTCCTGGAAACACTCTCCATTCTGTAGCGATGTCAGGGACCAAGGACATAAATGCACCTTGCCAGTGCTTCAAAACTGGAAGGACTAGAGTCACATAAGTTTTCAAGCATAGCCTTGATCAACTTATGATGCAGAATATCTATATTTTTGTTTTATGTTATTTATAGGTTTGAATGAGGTAAGTCACTCCATCTGTCTGGACCATAATGATTTCTCCTATAAAACGAGGTATTTAGGGCAATTCTGACATCTCTCCCAGTTCTAAGACTGTGCTACTCTAGAATCATCAGTATCCTCTATAAAATACAGAGAATTGTGGAATAACCCCCCCGTGTACCCATCACTGGTTTTGCCACCCAACAACATTCCAGAATAGCTTTATATAAAAAGGAAAACAACATGTGACTATTAAATATTATGTACTCCTCTTGAAAATATAGGCAATCCATGATGGGACAAAACAAAATTCATCCTATTTTCTCTTCCTAGAAATAACCACTGTACTATGTCCTTACAGGTGTGTTATTTGACAAGGCACTCACATTTTTAACATTTGAAATCTAATTCATCATTGCCAATATCCTTCAGCTAAAAATACAAGCCAATATAATGGCATAGAAATTGAGAGATATGAGTTCTAATCTAGAACCAGCCACTGGTTATCTGCCACTTTCCCTTCACAGGCCTCATTTTCCTTGTCTTAACACTCAAGGAGTTGAGGCAAATGATCTATGGGTTCTAGCCTAATGTTTCAACAAATTAATTTTAGTATTAATATGAAATAAAGTTGAAACCACAGTTTGAGATTAATAAAGAAGTGGTGAGGTTGTCCTTTATAAATTCCAGAAAATAATTATTTTTCATAACTCTTTATCATTCACCTCCACATCTCTTCCTTAACTTGACATTCTCCTGGCTGCTTAGGTTTGCTGACTGATTAATAAATATGGAACTGGCCAATCAGTGGAGCCCCGACAATTCCCCATGCCTCCACAGCACCGACTCTACCACGGTCAGCCTTGGACAAAGAGCTCATGGCCCCGGATGCTCAGGGCAGACCTCAGGACTCAGGGATCTTCCGAGCTCTATAGCCTACCCGTAGTCCAGGAGGAGTGGGTAAAGGGCTCAATTACCCTCAAGTATGCAGAAGATCTATGCCTGCTATTCATCTGTCTGCCTCCCAGTAACTGTTGTGCCCTCATGGGAGTCATTGTCATGTCCTCTTTCTCAGCACAGTACTCCTATGCTCCCAAAAATCAACTGGTGGGGGGTGGTGAGAAGAAACACTTCTCCAAGGAAGATCTGTGGATCTTCCGTTCCAGAATCACCTGGGTGTTTCAGAGTTAGACACCTGGAGCTTGCTTTGGCCTTGCTGAATCAAGAACTTTGGGATGTGAACCAGGAATCTGGGATTTTAATAAATTTCTCAAGAGAGTCTTAAATAAAGATGGAATCTTTGTCTTCCTAGAACTTCTTTTACGTTCTCATAATTGGCTCTTCTCCATTGCATCTTCACTTACTCATTAAATATACTAATTGTCTTTTATATGCATTTTTCTAGGTGCTGGAGATAAAAAGATGAATAAAATTTAGTCTCTGCCCTAGTATAGGGAATTCCTAAAGTCTTGAAGTCTTTACTTCTTTTACATGGTTTATCCCTGGAAAACACACATCATCTCATGTAGGTGACCCTGAAGTCTGTGTCTTTAGTCCAAATGTCTCCTCCCCAAAGAATTCTTTTATCTTCAAAAACCCTCTAGACATTTCTATTTGGATCTCACATTGTCATCACTGAAGTAAAGTACCTAAAGTTGAAGTCATTTCTCTTTATTTGCACCTCAAATAAAAATCAGCTTCCCTTTGATTTCCCCCGTCCTGGAGTCTGCCAAGCTTGAAAGCTAATTCTGCTCTTTCCAAATTAGTTGTGTTTTCTCTGGCATATTCCTTATTTCAACTCCGTTGTCATCATCTGGCCCAAACCAGCTTTATCTTAGATTCATAATAGCTTAATTTGGTCCTAACCTGTACTTGGACTTTATTCTGTCCCCACAGTATGTACTTGGCCAGATTACTCTTTTTAAAATAAGGAAAAGCTATCGAAGCAGAATAAGCATGGGATGTTTTCCCCCAAGTCCTCGTTTCTTCATTCCTCCCTCCTTCCCTCCTTGCTGGCCTCCCTTCTTCCTTCTCTCCCTTCTTTCCTTCCTTCTATTTTTCCTTCCTTCCTTCCTTCCCTCCTTCCTCCCTCCCTCCCTCCCTCCCTCCCTCCCTCCCTCCCTCCCTCCCTCCCTTCCTTCCTTCCTTCCTTCCTTCCTTCCTTCCTTCCTTCCTTCCTTCCTCTCTGTCTTCCCTCTCCCATTTTACCTTATATCCCACTTTTCTCCCTTTTATCCATCTTCTATTTCTTTCTTCACTAATTATTTATTGGGTGTCATATGAAAAAGTTCCCATATTAGGCACTTGGAGATGAGGGAGACATAAAGGTGAGGAAGAAAAAAAAAAAATTGAAATGCTCCTCAGAGCTTTACATAATATAGTGAGAAAGGCAAGCATGCGAACCACTACTTGGTTCTTTATTTCTTGTTTTCATGCCAAGATGAGTTAAGGCTGTGGTGTATTTTGCTGGTCCTCTCCAATGTATTGTTTAGAGAAATCAGGGTAGATATCATACTTTAATTCTTTCCATCTAGATTCGTGAAACCAGGAAGGTCAAGGTTTCTGATGTCCTCACCCCATCTCCTTGAGGTAGGGAGGAGAAGCGCTTTTTTTCACCCCAAACTTCACAAACCACTGCCTCTTTCCATGCTAAAGTATGCCGTTTAGGTTTCTACACATGCAACGTGTCCTGCTGCTGAGTCCTGAGTGTGAAGCTAGAAGATCTTAGCGCCAGAAATCTTCACCCTGTGACACCGCTGTCATTACCTAACAAAGAAACCTAGTGGAGTTTACCAGGGCAATGCCATGTCATGATGGAGTATTTAGAGGTGGCTGTGGATTACTGTGTAATTACACTGAGTAGATCCAAAAGTAATTACCAGCGTCCTACCCCTGGGGTTTAGAAGGAAGAATAATCCTGTGCACGGAACTCCTTCCCTCAAAGCAAATCCCTCTTGTAGGGGTTTCCCAGCAGGAAGGGAACAAAGGAGACTTAATGATTCTATGTGGTCAAGCACTTTGCCTAAGAGCACTGCTATTAGCCCCATTTCCTGGCTCCAGCTCAGGAAACGACGTTTTGCTGTCTTCTCTCTGCCACAAAACTTTCACCCCCAGGAAGTTTCGATCCAACTGGAACCGTGTTCCTGGTCTTACTCATAAACCTGGCATGACATAGGCTCACTCGTCACTCTGTCCACCCTGGTGGGCACCTGGCCTCTGCCGGAAACCTCAGAGAATGAAGGGACGAAGAAAGAAAGCGTAGTCCCGGGTTGTATGGGTTTCTGTCTCTGCTGGGGACGTGAGCGCCAGTAAGGTGACAGGAGGTGGTGAGCTTCTTAAGAAAGTGGAGGAAACGTAGAAGTACGAGAGTTTAGTTTAGAAGACGGGACCGTGGATGGCCTCACGGAGAACGGCAGTTCATGCTGGGCACTGAAGGTGCGTAAAAACTGCCGGCAATGCAGCGATGTCGGAAGCCTAAGACATGACAAAAGCAGGAATACTGTAGACACGTCCGTGGAGGCACAAGAGAGGAGGGGAAGTTCGGAAAAGAATGAGAAGCCGTGCATGGCTGGAATGCCTGGTACACGAAAGGTTGCTGAGGTCCGAGGGACTGGAGAGTGGGGTGCGGTCAGGGGACAGAGGGCACCGACTACCAGATTCAGGTGTGTGAACTTCATTCCTTAAGGACTAGAGAGCCACTGAGTGGGAGAACATGATGAGGGGTTGACTTTAAGGAAATGAACATCCATTTCAACACCCTGAAAAGTAGTTTAGGAGGGGATTGGGGTTGGGGCCTGGGAGGTTGGAGGGGGGAAGAGGGGCATGGTTGAATGGTCTGTAAATAACCCACTGTGATACCAAGGCGAAAAGCAATTGGGACGCCTGGGAACCTCAGGAAAGGGCAAGGAGAGCATGTTTTGAAAGACGCATTACATAGGTTCAGAAAGCAGACGGGAGTTAGGATTTGAAGTGGGGGACAAGAAAGGGGACAGCCTGGAGGAGACGTGACATGTTGTGGGTGAGGATGAGACTGTTATTACGGGAATCAGCAGACACATGGCAGAAGCCCCGCCTGGCGGGATTGCAGAATAGACTCGGAATCCCTTTCCAAAGCAGCGAGGATAATTTCCCATAAACCAGTGGGTCTTCCAGGAAGCCGAAAAGACACTGCCTTTCTCTGGCCCCCTTTTCCTCTTCCAGAGAATGAGGGCATCAGACAAATGCACACACACTGTTTCCAGGAAGAGTTCAGCAGAGCAGGGAGACAGGCCCCTGTCCATCAGTGATGGGCTTATCATGTTCAGGCCTCAGGAAATTAGACTTTTGCTATTTGCAGGTCTTCTGTAAGATCCTGTTTATAGAGTAACAGTGGAGATTATTTGTACCAAATTACCTCATTACGGTGTGCAGGCATAATTACTGTTATTCTGTCGGCTGGCTTGCATAATGGTGAGGCCAGGAAACACGAGACCACGCACCATGAATTAGCCCTCCCCGCCTCTCACTCAGGTCCCCGATCTCAGCATCAGGTGGCAGTTGATAAGGGCGGCAAAAACACAAGTTTACATTTGTGAGCCATTTTGAAGAAGAAAAGCACTGTGCAAATTCCAATAATACATTTTAAGTGCTTAGTGAAGTGGTCGCTGCCTATGAAGAGTGTGTAGGAGTATAAATTAGTAAGGTCTTTCGGGATATGCTGGGTCCCATTTTTTGTGTGTATATTTGGTTTTCCTACCTTCGAAGGCGATGCGGATGGCCATGAAACAGTGCTTGTTAGACAAACCAGGGAAGGAACGATGGAGTCTGTACCCTCTGAATTCTGTCCTAAAAAGCGGAATTTTGAGGGTTGGGGTAGAGGAGGAAGAAAGAAAGAAATCCCTTTCTTTAGGTTGCTTCGATTTACACGGAAAGTTTTATTCAAAATAATGGAGAAATAGATACACTACAGGGAAAACTTAATTTTGACTACATGCTGGCTTATGTCTTTATTTCCACAAAAGTCGATGAGAAAATGTTAGGGTGGCAATGAATGGATCTGAGCACACGAAACTGAAGCTGTTGGGAGTCTTTTCCTGGATGGATACATTTTCTCTTTTTCTCTTTATTTATGATTTTTTTTAGAGAGAGAGTGAGAGAGAGAGCACACATGAGCTGGGAGGAGGGGCAGTGGGAGAGGGAGAGAATCTTAAGCATGGAGCCTGACCTGGGGCTCCATCTCACGACCTTGAGATCATGACCTTAGCTGAAATTAAGAGTTGAATGCTTAACCAACTGAGCCACCAAGGCGCCTCTTTTTCTCTTTAGATGCTCCGGGATTTTCAATCACTGAAGAGGTAACAGGCCTATGATTCCTATGTCCTATAGAATGTCATGGTCTAAGACAGCACTGTCCAGTAGAAATTTAATGATAGCTACATAAATAAATTTATATTTTCAAGAAACCACATTAAAAAAAAAAACAGGTGAAATTAATTTTGATGTATTACAGTTACCTGAATATGACCCAAATCTCATAATTGCAATAAGCATATTAGTTCCCTGATGCTGTTACAACAAATTGCCACAAAGTTAGTGAATTAAAACAATGGAAATTTATTCTCTCACAGAGCTGGAGGCCAGAGTCTGAAATTAGTTCCACTGAGTCCAAATCAAGGTTAGAGTTGGGCCACATTCCTTCCAAGCACTCTAGGGGTTAACTTGTTCCTGACTTCATCTGGCTTCCAGCGATTACTGGCATCCATTGGGTCGTCCTTTGCCCCATCACTCTAATCTCTGCTTTCGTGGTCACATTGACTTGTATCTGTGTATAACCAAATCTCCCTATACTTCTCACTGATAAGGAAATACAAGACTGCATTTATGGCCCACCTGGATAGTCCCAGATAATCTCCTTATCTAAAAGTCTTTAAGCTCGGGGCTCAGTTGGTTAAGCTGCTGCCTTCGGCCTAGGTCAAGATCCCAGGGTCCTAGGATCAAGCCCCACATCGGGCTTCTTGCTCATCTGAGAGCTTGCTTCACCCTCTGCTCCCCATTCATGCTCTCTCTCTCTCTCTTTCACTCTCTCAATAAATAAATAAAATATTTTTTTAAAAAAAGAAAGAGTCTTTAAGCTCACTGTAAGACCCTTTTTCTAAATGAGGTACAAGTTCCAGGGTTCAGGACCTGATATGCTTGGGTGGCCATTTTTCAGACTACCACAAAATGTAGTCACTATAAGAATTATTAATGGGATGTTTTACAATTTATGTCCTAAGTTTTTGAATTCTAAACCATGTCCCCCACTTACAGCACATCTTAATCCGGACGCTAAATTTTCAGGGGCTGACATGAAATGAAGTCTAACTTACCAATGAAGTTGTGTTTAAGAGAAATATATTCTATACTGCTTCAAATCTCCTTAAAATTAGGGAGAATTGAAGGTTTTGTCTCCCCATTGCATGCACATTGTTTCAAGAGCTAACAGCCATATGTGGCTACTGGCTGCCATTTTGGACAATGCTATCTACAAAGTCCTTGGTTTTCCTCGAACTCTTTCCTCAAGCCAATAAAATATATACATAGGCATGTTCTGTGTGTAATTACACAAATACACATTTTCCCATAAATAATTTATTTTTGAGGCCTACAGCAACCTTAGTGGTAGCTAATTTTTTTTCTATATTTTACAAATGTGTAAACAGAAATAGATGGTATACATAGGTTGACCAAGAACACGTAGGTCTTTCGTGGTGGATACATGCTTGAACCTAACAGTATTTCCATGGCACTGTACTTTATTGTTTTTCTAATAGCGTGTTTTCCTACTGAAATCATGAGAACTTTCCTTCCATTCAGAAGTTCACGCTCAGTTTAGCAACTACCTTGCCAGAGGTTGAATCCTGCCTAAAAACATTGCTAAATAAGATGAAGGGATGAAAACAGTGGCATCTAGTTCTTTCAGTTAAGAATGATATTGTTTGATAAATTCAAAGAAAACCTTCCACAAAGAAGATATGGTTTTGCATTTTGTGCATATGATATGTCTGCTCTGTTATAAAATTGTAATTAAGTGATACTATGCTAGGATCTGCACTATATATTATATTGCAATAATACTGTTATTTTTGTTAAGAGAAATAACATGTATTTGTATTATTTTCTACTTTGAAGTACTTTTAAGACATTATTTCATTTGATCGCCTGAATAGCCCTCAAAATTAGGTAAGAAAAAATTAATTTATGAGCAAATCAAGACACACGGTTTTAAAGACATAGTGCATACCAGTGTATATTTGTTAATGAAGGATGAAAGGAAAACAGAGAAGAGAAATAGCAAAAAAAAAAAATAAATAAATTTATGAAAGACTAAGGACAGAAACAGAAAATGTCTTAGTCCATGGTGTAACAGTTGGTGGGCATTAGAAGTCACACATACTGTATGTAGTGTAGCCTTGTCAATGTCAAAATTCTGATGACTCAGTTCTTTTCCAGTGGCTGCTTTTGACATTTCAGCTCTGCAGAGTTGTGAGGACCCTCTTCTGTGTCAAATAGATATTCCATCTTCTCGGCCGAGGCTCCCCATCACCTCGCTCCTCCCCTCCCCATCCTCTCTTCCTGTGGTGCTGTTGCTGGTGATATTGACAGACTAAAGGATTGCTCATTCCCCATAGCCCTGCAAGGTAAATTAAAAAAAGGAAAAGTCAAAGCTATTTCTGGACCTTCTTGCACTTAGGGACTCCCAACTCGATACATCTTGGTTGCTTGGAAATGATGCTTATTAATAAGCGAGGAAGGCACAGTTAGTTCATAAGGCTTCAGGGTCACCTATTTAGGGGATAATTTACTTCCCAAACACACCTTTGCTTTGGATTCTTGTACGTTTTTGAGTACAAGGTATTTGACATTAAGGGAATTACTATTACCAGATCTGTAAATGCAATAAGTGTTTAGGTGAGCTAGGGACAATTTCCGAAATCTTTCCAAATTCCAACATATGAAATGTCTTAGCAATTAGCACATCAGTCCAAAAGGAGTGGTTACAATTATTTGTAGGATTATAATATGTGTACATAAAATCCAATTAAATTATCCCTCCTTCTTTCCAGAAAGTAAAAATGGCAAAAAATAGGAAAAAGTGTATGTTAAAAAATATGTAGTGACAGTTTATAAAATATGCAATTGAGTGGGGAACTTTCAGATCATGTGGCACTTTGAGGTTTGATATCTAATTTCTTGAATCTGATATTGAACCTCTTGAAATGACTAAGACAATATCATGTTAGAGAAAAGCCTGTCTTAGAATTAGAAGGTAGGAAAGTACCTTCTATATGTAGACCCTTTAAGAAATTTCTGATACAAATGCCATTAAAAAATCAGAGGATGTCAAGAGAATAAAAATACAAATCACAGACTGAAGAAAATATTTGCAAAAAACCACATCTGATGAATGACAGTTATCCAAAATATACAAAGAACTCTGAAAACTCATTAATAAGAAAAGAACCTGATTTAAAACAGAAGATACAGAGATGGCTGGCAAACATAAGAAAAAATGCTCTGCAATCTTGTGTCATCTAGGAAGTGCACATTAAAGCAACAATGAGATACCACTGCACACCTCTTAAAATGACCCAAACCCACTGACAACACCAAAGGCGGACAAGGCTTTGGAGCAACAAAAACACTCATTCATTGCTGGTGGGAATGCAGAACGGTACAGCTGCTTTGGAGGGTAGTGTGGTAGTTTTCACAAAATAGAACATATTGTTACTGCATAATCCAGCAATTGTGCCTCTTGGTATTTACCCAAAAGATTGAAAATTTGTGTCCATGCAAAAACCCACACAGGGATATTTAGAGCGACTTTATTCACAGTTGCCCTAACCCAGAAGCAACCAAGATGTCCTATAGTAGGTGATGGGTATATAAACTGTGGTATATCCAGACAATGGAATATTATTCAGCATTTAAAAAAAAGAGTCATCAAGCCATGAAAAGACATGGAGGAAGCGTACATGCCTATTGCTAAGTGAAAGAAGCCAATTTGAAAAGGTTCTGTACTACACGACTCCAACTATATGACATTCTGGGAAAAAAGCAAAACTATGGAGACAGTAAAAAGATCAGTGGTTGCCAAGGATTGGTGATGGAGGAGGGAGGTGAAGCACCGAGCGTTTTGAAAAACACTCTGTATGAATCTCTAGTGGTGAAAATGTTATTATTTGTTTAAACCTATAGAATGCACAACACCAATGGTGAACTGTAATGTAAACTCTGGGCTTTGGGTGATGATGATGTGTTAATGTCAGTTCATCGATTGTAACAGACGTACCACTCTGGTGGGGGATGTTGATCATGGGGGAGGCTGTGCAAGTGTGCGGGCAAGAGGCGTATGAGAAATATCTGTAGTTTCCTCTCAGTTTTGTTGTGTACTTAAAACTGATTATCTTAATTTAAAAAATGTAGTTGGATATATTTGGTAAAGATGACAGACCACAGGCACCTCTATCTGTCCTTCCTGAAATAAACTGAAAACAAATAGAATGACAAAAGCAGCAAACTCCATCGTCAATAAAGCTAGAAAGCAATCACAACCTCAAGGCTATGAAGAGGAGTACCCCAGGCATAAGAAAAACAGAGCGGGTCAGAGGAGAAAACTGAGAGTAGATCCATCCTCTACAGAACTGGAGCCCAAAAGAAAAAGGACAAAAATCAATGGCCCGTAACTTGGTATGCAGGTCTAGGTTTGTGGAGAGTTTCTGGAAAACCCAGGATGACATCATGGACAGGAAGGAGAGGCTGGCCTGATTGAGAAAACAGACAGGCTGTTTTTGTGGCAGGCAGACTTTTGATGTCCATGTCCTGATCCTTGGAACTTGTGAATATGTTAGATTACAAGGCAAAGGGAAATTATGGTAGCAAAGGGAATTAAGGTTGCTAATCAGCTGACTTCTATGAGGGGAGATTTATCCTGTATTATGTAGACAGGAACATAGTCACGGGGTCCTTAAATGGGAAGAAGGGGGCAAAAGAGTCAGAACCAGCAAGAAAGAATTGCCGACTTTGAAGATGGAAGGAGGCCACAAGCTGGAAAGGCAAGGAAGTGGTCGCTCCCTTAGGGCCTCCGGAAAAGAACACGACCCCACAAATACCTTGGTTTTAGCCCAGTGAGACCCATATTGGACTTCTGAGCTCCAGAAATGTAAGAATATAAGTCTTTGTTGTTTGAAGCCACTAAGTTTCTGTAATTTAGTATAGAGGTCCCTGGAGACTGATACATGGTGTGATGGGGGAAAGCAGAAATGGCAGATGGCCATCAGTCTTGCCATTGACAAGTTTAGTCTGCTAAAGGGATGTAATGTTAAATTAAATCTCTGCACCAGAGGCTGCCAAATGAGGCTTTGCTTTAATAATAATAATAACTACTAAGCACTTCCCATGTGCCAGGTACTGTACTAAGTGCTTTCCACGAATTATCTCTTTTAATCCTCAGCAGAACTCTGTGATGTAGATGTTACTGTTACACAAATTTCAAAAATGCAGAGCATGAGGCTCAGGGAGTTGAAGTGACCTGACAAAGTTTCTATAACTTTGTTTGTAGAACGCTAAGAAGAGTGGGCACCGGAGTTCAGATTTGTATACTCATTTCAAATCCAGAGCATCTCACTGGCCCAGAGCAAAGGCACACTTGGGAGGAAGAGACTTCAGACTAAGGCAAAGCTGTGAATTCACTCCAGCTTTCCACTTTTCATTTACATGATATGTCAACAAAAAGCTGACCGTTGGAATAAATGGTCAACATTCAAAGTAATAGGGAGAAAAAATTAGACATAGTCCCTGCTAGACACTGCCAAAAAAAAAAAGAAAGAAAGAAAAATGAAAAACAAAACCAAGATGCAGAATATGAAGTATACAAACTACATCATGAAGCAGCTGGCAATTAGGAATCAACACAACCCCAGGAAATCAAAGAAATGAAAGAAAAATGACCCGTTGACCTTCAGTTCGAAAACATGGATACAAGGTCTTGAGGAAGAAATAAGACAATGGAAAGGGATGAAAATTGAGCTGACAGAATTCAGAAACCAAAGAGAAGGGGGAGATTCTATAACTGAAAGTCATGTTAATAGCCCCAAAAAGACAACAGATACCTGTGAAACCATAGTCAAGGTCGTGGAGGATGCAACTGAGAAAAGAAACACAAGTGACAAGAAAAAGAACAGAGATGGAATTCATGTGAAGATCTAACAGATACTGTCTTGGCGCCACTTAGGAAGATAACCTCATAAATGAAACATTAAAAAATTCAAAGCTATGATATAAAAAAATCATGAAATAGATGAAAAACTGGATTCTCAGTGTGTCTCGAGATCGACGATTATAAACACCAAGGCACTGCCTGGTGAAGTGACTATACTTCAATGACAAAGAGAGAATCCATTGATAAGACAACTGCCCCATCCTCAAAAAAAATCAAGCGACTTATTAAAAATCTGACTAGCATCAAAACCACAGCAAAATCCTGCACTATAAGTTGGTGAAATAATGCTGTAGGGTTAGAAGGGAAAGAAAGCTTTATTGAGAATTTTATAAAAAGCCAGAGGTCGTTCCAATTAAGGCAAGAAATAGACATTTTACACATGAAAAAAGTTGAAATTAGCAGCCATGAGCCCTTTAAAATGAACTTGAAAAATTTCATACGACTACCCAGTCAATAGAGAACTTTTAGAAGTAGGGGACTTGGTGAAAATTGTTCTAAATTAATACAGACTAAGGTTAAACTATTGAGGGAATAGTAATGTAGAAATAAAAATATAAATCTTGCAAATTTTGAACTCGTGGGGAAGAGAGGGGTGAAGATAGTAAAAATAAGCGAATTTCTTCATCTTTCAGAATAGAGGCTCTTGCATATCCTGCTAAAAGTGGAGAATCAAATAATCACCATCTCACTGTATTTCTCAAAGGTGTAAATGTAACCATCAGAAGACTGGGGATTGAGAGGGCAAAGGAGTAGAAGACAGGGAAGCATCAGTGTACAAATCTCTTGTCCTCTGTGGTTAAAGATAATAACTCAAGAAATAGAGGCTCGAGGCCATAATCTCAAGTTGTAGTATCATCACTAGAAGAAATAAAGAGGTAACAAACCTCTAAATTTTCTGGTGTAAAATCACAAACCTACAAATCACAGCAAATATGTACCATTTTGAGAGGAAACAGGAGCAGGGCTTACAACCTTAAAACACATCGACGGAATTGAGACCAAACATATCTGTCCTATATGTAAATGTGAATAGGACATCTGTATTTATTAAAGATAAATTCCTGTAGAGATTAGCAGAAAAGGAAAGCCCAATGATATGCTGTATAAAAGAGATTCTGTACAATAGTGACATCAGAAGTCCCCGATCACAGATCACCATAACGAATACAATAAGGGAAAAGCTTGAAATTTTATAGGAATTCATAAAATGTGACACAGAGATATCTATTTCAATATGAGTTTCCTTTGACATTTATGCATTTTAGTTTTGTATTTGAAAGCAATATCCTGAGGAGGGGTATATACGTTTTTTCAGGCTGCCAGAGAGGTCCGTGGCACAGAAAAATTAAGATGCCTGGACTAGAGAGAAGATGATATTACCAGAAACATGTGGGCTGAAGAATGGCCAACTCTCTGTCTGGTCAATTATTCACTCCTCATCGTTTAAAAGAATGAGCTGGAATGGGGATGGGCAGAGGTGGTAGCATGGCGTTGGTCTTTCCCTCCACAGAATTGAAACAGAACGTGAATTTCTTCTGAGGGTCTCCGTTCTAGACCCAGAATGAAAGGATTCCCTAGGAAGGCAGGCAGGGGTATGGCTGTCCAATTTCACTCCATTTAGTGAGAGTTGGAATCAGTACCCTGGCAAAATGGAATGGAAATAGGTCCATGCTGAGCGTGGAGCTCCGCACGGGGCTCAGTGCTGGGCTGGATCCCCAAATCCTGAGATGACCTAAGTCAAAATCGAGAGTCAGATGCTTACCCAACTGAGCCACCCAAGCACCCCTTAAGCTCCTTTTTCTCAACCCGTATTCGTTCTTGAGGATTTCAAAAGTCAGGAGAGTAAGGTGAGACAAGACTACAAGGTGTGGTTCTACTCAGCGTCTGAAGAAAACAGTTGCTTGCTAGAATATTCTCGCCAGACGGGCAGCACAGAGTTGTTCAGGGTAACAAGCAAGTGGCTGCAGTGATGGGGGATGTGGGGGTCACAAGGTAGCACATAATGAAAAGAGTTTGGGTCCCACCACAGAGCAAGTGAATTTTAGTATTTTAAAGGGGGAGGAAAGAAAAACAGAAAAAAGGGGCATATCATTCAAATTCTCTGTGAACCAATTAATGTGGCAAGTGCACTTGACTTATTTTGAGGAGCACAACATGTGAGACAGAATAGGGAAGCCGTACCTCTTTTTTTTTTTTTAAGATTTATTTATTTGAGAGAGAGAGAGAGAGCGTGTGCACAATCGGAAGGGACGGAGGGAGAGGGAGAAAGAATCCCAAGCAGACTCCACGCTGACCATGGAGCCCCATGCAGGACTAGATTCCAGGACCCTGAGATCATGACCTGAGCTGAAACCAAGAGTCTGACCCTTAACCTCCTGAGCCACCCAGGTGCCCCCACATTGCTTATTTTAATAAACTTTCCTTATTTGCAAAATGAAGGCACTAGAACAGATTATCTCTAAGGTCATTTCTAGTTCTAACATTTGTATGCTTAGAGCTTGTAAACTATTTAAGAGGCCGATAAAGGCTCTATAATTCCTGTTCTCCAGCCTTCCCCCATCCCTTGCCCGCTGCATCGTGTCCTAAACACATTTCTCGGCTCGCTGCTGAAGGAGGGAAACAGGGGCACTGACTCTAACAGGTAAAGAGTCCCGAACTACTGTGTGCCTGGCATTGTGGTGAATGTTTTCCTGCGTGTTCCCTCGTGTCCACACACGCCTTGTGTAATCACCCCGTAACAGCCCTAATGGGCAGACGCATTCATTTTACAAAGACACGGGGCTCTCTGATAGCAGAACCGGGATTTAAGCCCAGGTCAGCCTGACTGCTGAGCCCGCCTGCCTCGCTCTGTCCCCGAGCAGGAGGTGCTGTGAAAGGCTGTGAAAGGCAGGCCGAGACCAGGAGGAAAGTGTCCCCTCCCTGTGTCCTGGCACCCAGGCATCCGTACTTGGTCTGGAGCCAGAGTCAGCTTGACGCCGCTATTGTCTGAAGCATCTAGACAATCACCTGGCTCTCTGTGCGGACTAGTCCTGGCTCAAGGTGACCCTTCTAATGACTGTTCTGCACCCAAGAAGGCACCTGTTGTTCTGGGGTGGGAGATAATTTTGCCCAGTAGATTACGGAGGCCCTGAGAATGAGAAGCACGATACTCAGAATAGCCAGTTTCCTTGAAAAACTGCTAGCATAAAGTAGATCTCTATTTATATGACAGCAGGAATAAAATAGACTGTTTTGCATTTATATAGTGCCTTTCCTCCCATAAGAGCCCAGGGGCTTCGCTAATACAGCCTTACAGTGAGACACAGCCACCTCTGGAGACCACCAGGCAGGCGACTGCGGCTGAGTGTGACAGTGGGGGGCGGGGCGGGGGCCCAACATGGAGCCGAGGACGTCAGACACCTGTTCGGAATGGCACTAAATTGACTGCCTTGATAACACTCTATGGTTTCAGAGCCATAATATAGACACACTCGCCTCAGGGCTCAAACTTGCCAACAGAAAGAGGGGAGGCAAGTACAAATGCTCTGTTTTGTAGGTTACAAAATAAAGCAATTATTTCTAAAATTGCATTTTTGACTTACGTTTAAATGGTATAATGTCACTTCTGAAATTATAGCTCCTAATCTATACAAGTACCTTTAGAGTTCTGCCTAATGTGTGTGTGTGTGTGTGTGTGTGTGTGTGTGTGTGTTTACGTGATTGAGATTGTATTGTATATTATACATAAAAGGCCCTTTTTTTTCACTTGGCATTTTTTTTTTTTAAGATTTTCTTTATTTATTTGACAGACAGAGATCACAAGTAGGCAGAGAGGCAGGCAGAGAGAGAGGGGGAAGCACACTCCCTGCTGAGCAGAGAGCCCGATGTGGGGCTCGATCCCAGGACCCTGAGATCATGACCTGAGCCGAAGGCAGAGGCTTAACCCACTGAACCACCCAGGTGCCCCTCACTTGGCAGTCTTTAAGTGTTTCTGCATGTTATGAAAATATCATAAATATAAGGTAATGGCATATGCTATATTTCATTTTCTATATCATAATCCCATAATTCACTTAACCATTACCTTCATATTGTTTATTTTCCCCCCTAATAAATAGTGCTATGTTTTTATATATGAAACTTGGTCTGGTGTTTATTTCAGACTATCTTCCTGGAAGTGAAATGACTGCATGAAATGTGATGAGCATTTTTAAAGCTATTAATACACGTTGCCAAATTGACAAGTTAATTTCCTGAAACTTGTACACATTCGTATTCTCACAAGCAATGTACGTGCCTATCCCAATCCATCAATGTTGTGTATTATCATTTAAAAATTATTTTCGAATTTGATAAAAACATATATCCATTTTAAAGTTGAGTGATTTTTAATCATAATTAACCTTTTTTTTCCCTTTTGGCCAATTGTCCATTTTTCTCTTGGAATGTGGTGATCTTGTAGTGATTTAAAATAGCTTTTTCATGAATTAAGGATATTTGCTCTCCTTCTCTTTTATTAGAAGCACAGCCTTGTGTTATTGAGTATTATCTTTGGGATCATTTGACCTTGACTTCTAGGCTCAGCTTGCAATTTACAAGCTGTGTGAACACGGACGAGTTACTTTGCCTTCCCACCTTCAGGTTCTTAAACTACAAAGTGGGGATAATCAGAGGTAGATTTACCATGAAGCCAGTAAAGGACCTTAGAATTGTGTTCATAGGATTATACATTTTCGAAAAATTTACAAAAATAAAATACTTTAACCGCACTCAGTTAAGAACCCTGTCTCTTCCCATTCCAATTTTCCTTTTATCACTCTTCCCTTGATCACACCTCTCCTCTGTATGTCCCCTGGTGACAGATGCCATTGTATTACTTGCAGGTATGGTGGGATCCCACTAAGAGGATACATCCAATTTGGGTTTAGTGGGATATTTTTATGGGGTGCCCCCCTTTTATGTTTAGCTAGTCCTTCTAGTAGAGGAATGACTTCCAGAAATTTTCCCCATTTGTGCCAACCTCCTGATACTAAAATGTGTGGGTAGAATTTTTTTTTAAGATTTAATTTATTTATTTGAGAGAGAGAGAGAGAGAGAGCACAAGTAGGCAGAGAGGCGGGCAGAGGGAGAGGGGGAAGCAGGCTCCCCGCTGAGCAGAGAGCCCGATGCGGAGCTTGATCCCAGGACCCTGAGATCATGACCTGAGCTGAAGGCAGAGGCTTAACCCACTGAGTCACCCGGGTGTCCCTGGGCAGAATTTCTAATGCGATATGAATGTGTTTGTTCCTTGGTGCTCAGCACCGAAAGTGTGTGGTTAATGGGGGAGCACCAAGATTTGAAATGTATGAAGCCAGACATTAATCTGTGGAAAATTCTTCCACTCTTAACAGCTCCTTTTATGAAAGAAACTTGATAGAGGCCTTCCCAAAGTTGACAATAATCCTAAACACTTATGCGACATTATCAACAATGAGTTGAGAATCTGAAGACATTTCTTTAAATGGCTACTAATAAAAAATTGCTGTTTCTATGAAAAAGTAATCAAAGAATACGCAACCAAAACATATGGAGGGAAAAGAATTATAGAAATATCGGACAATTATTGAATTGAAGTATGTATTTTTTCCAGATTTTATGTTCGTGGGATATATTATTTTGTATGTTTGCATTCTGTTGTGATTTTTCTCATCCTAAATTAATATTCATTTTCATAACTAATTTTGAATTTGTAGTATTGTATTCTTTTTCTTAAAGAGGGCACTCGGCATTGTGATAGCTTAAGTCCTTCAAAAATCTGGGTTCACGTAGGCCTGTGTGTGTATATATATATATATATATTGGGTAAGGTAAAGATCTTTTTACTTTTTGCCCTGTATCTAATGAATTTCTGGAACACTATTTATTGACTATCACTCTTTCTCGTTGATTTACAATGCTAATTTCATATTTGTTGATCACTCTATATATCAGGGGCTATTTTTGGCCTCATGTGGTAATGGAACTCTGCATTTTTTGGTGCCAAGAGCACCAGGCTTTAAAAGCTATATATTAACAGAAGGCTTTACTTTCTCACAGGTAAGTTCTTCCACACATGACAACTCTGATTTTTATGAAAATGTCTGTTCTTTCTTGTGAGTTATTCTGAATTAATTCTAATATCATTTTGTGTTTTCCTCCCAGTTTCTTTCAAAAACCCCATTGGCATTTTGATTGGAGTTGCAAGAAATGTTTACAATAATTTGTTTAGAATGATGTTTTTACCATATTATCTTTCCACCTGGAAATGTGATAGAGCTCCACAGTCATCCAAGTCTTTTTTTTATAATGCTCAGTAATATTTCATAATTTCTTTGAAATACAGTTTTTTAAATATGAAAGCTATCTTTCCTAGAAATATTTGGATTACCTCAGAGTTAATTCACTTACATCCAGTTGGACAGTTGCCTGGTTTATTTGGGGATTTGGTGTATTATTTAATTTTCTAGAGTAGCGTAGGATCCAAAAATGGCTTATCAGGCCTAAAATATCTCACCAGTTGTTCAAATGTACCGGGACTGCTTCATTTCATCACTTTATTTTTTTAATATAATTTCAATAGGAATTTTAAAATGTTCAACTGTGAAATTGAGAATCTGAAAAACATCTTCATTTGAGTAAAATAATGTGGAATATTCCAGTTTGGGGACTTTTCTCAAAGGCCTTTTGGGGTACCTTAGTTTTATAACATTTGCGAGATTACATCCTGTTCGGGAACACTTGTATCTTTAAAAACAAAACAAAACAAAACAAAACTTGTGATTAGCTCATGAAATGTAGTTATTAATGGGGAAGAAAGAAAGTCAAACAGAAACTAAGTCTCACGTTAGTGGCTACAAGATGGAGTTTTTCATTGACTGTGTGTTCATGGGTCATGCTAAGCATAGCATGAAGCCTTCATTGATGTTTTCATGACTGCAATATTTGGTCTCTTGGTACCGTGGCTCTATTTTATGGCACAGAATGACATAACTAATAGGTAAATGATTAAAACTTTCTAAAGACAACAAGAGTGAACTGACCTTTGGAATACTTAACAACTCACCTAAACTGTTATAGGTCTGTTATTTCCATATCTCAGCATTATTAGAAGGTTGATGAAGAACTTCTGAGCTGTTAATTTCTATCCCTGGGAAAATAATGAAAAGCTATAATTCACAAGACATTTATCATCTAAAATAAAATAGGTGATGCAGACTCTTTTCCAAGTCCATTTGTTTTTGAAAACTACAAGAACTTAAAATCATACAAGCAAACCATATTAAGCATTCAGGGCCATGGTATATTCATCTGAAAATGAGAATATTAAGTAAGATTATTATGAGTTTCTCACCAGAGGACTGCTTGACTTTTTGAAAAGTAGTTTTGCCAAACTGTTTACATTCTGTCAACTGACGACTGATTTTAGAGGTGAAGGAAAAATTGTGGCTCTAATCTATTATGTCACAGTAGGCTTTTGGTTCTGTTTTGGATGGTATATATTTATCCATTACCTGGGTAGGCCTAATAGACCATATATAAATATCAAGGTAGGTAAATTTAACTAGTAAGTATATGAAGGAGTGATATCAACAGGTTATGTTAACCTAGAATGACATAACAATTGATTTTCCATCATAATTATTCTTGAATTTTATGGCACTTAATAGTTCAATCAATAATCTGAGTGGCCATGTTCATTAGGTATGCAAATGATACCATCCTAGTTCGTAGAATGAGTATTAAAATGCAGTACAACTAGGACAAGCTGCAAAGCATAAGAAATACAGAATATTTAATAAGAGGAAATATGCTTATAGAAAGATAAAATATATAAGCAGAATTACCTACATATTTCTCGGATTAGACATATCTGAGAGTCAGCACTCAGAGTGGGCCACAAAAATGAATAAATTTGAAATAAATCTCATTCTACATTATAGAAAGCATAAAGCCCCCTCAAATTATTATACACAAACAATTAAATTTTAATGTAAAATAAGTTATGCAGTTTCAGGGTCCATAAAAGCAAAAATTATAAAGTAATTCACCTGTTCTCATGTTTGCCCCTACATTTCTAAATACTTAAATTTTGCAATCTGAAACATTTCAGGGAAACATGAAAGTAAAGATGATTACATAACTAATATCTCTGTATTCACCACCCACCTTAGGAAATAAGTCATATAGTACTTAATATCTTTTCAATAAGGGGTCAAATAATTTCAATACGGTATCCCCCTTAGACACATATCACTGAGTGGAATTTCAAAAGCCAAGGAGTAAGACGATGAATTCACTGCTTTTCAACAAAATCTCAACAAAATCTCAAAAGCAAATTTAATGCTTTGTGATGACAATGATTCTTACAAAAATTAGGGTATGATACTCATGCTTTCTCTCTCACTATTAGTTACCTAAACATCAGTTATGTCTCCATTTTTTCCTCTTTGTTTTCTTTCCAGCTTTATTGAGATACAATTGACGTTTGACATTGTGTAACTTTAAGGTATACAATACCTTGACTTGATACACATAAATACTGTAATATGATTAGCACCATAGTGATAGCTAAGACTTCCGTCACATCATGTGATTACCATTACTCCAGAGAAAATCTTAGTTAGACAGACACAAGACCTATGAAGAGGGGTGCCTGGGTGGCTCAGTCGGTTAAGCATCCAATTCCTGATTTTGGCTCAGGTCATGGGATGGAGACCCACGTGGAGCTCCACTTTGAGCCCCAAGATGAGTCCTGTGTGGAGCCCGTGGTCCCCACCTCTGGCTCCATGCTCAGCGGGGAGTCTGCTTTCCCCTCTATCTCCCTCTGCTCCTCCCCCTGTCTCTACTCTCTTTCTCTAAAATAAATAAAATAAATAAATAAGTCTTTGAAAAAAGAATAAAGACCTATCAAGAAATGCCACAGAAATTTAAGTCTGAGAACCTAAAAACCACTTCTGAGGTATTACTAAGAAATGGCCTACAATATGATAATAAATACAAGTAATATGCAGTAATGAAAAGGATTAGTTTTCATAAACAAAGATAACTAACAGTTATATTAGAGATGTTTAATCATAACCCTTCAGATGGTAGTGACTATGCCGTAGGCACTATACTAAGTGTGTTTTTTGGATTATCTTATTTTTCACCACAACCCCAGAAAAATGGTATTATTTCCATTTTACAAATGAGGAAACTAAGGCTGGAAATAAAGGTTAAATTGTGTAAGACCAAATATATAAAAAGAAAAGGGCTAGGGGGCACCTGGGTGGCACAGTCAGTTAAGCATCTGACTCTTGGTTTCCGCTCAGGTCCTGATCTCAGGGTCATGGGTTTGAGCCCTGTGTCAGGCTCCACACTCAGGTTGGAGTCTGCTTGGATTCACTCTTCCTCTCCCTCCACCTCTGCCCCCCACTCGTTCTCTCTCTTTCCCTTTCTCTCTTAAATAAATAAATAAATCTTAAAAACAAAAAAAAAGAAGAAGAGGGCTAGGATTTTATTCTAGATAATCTTCCCATACTCCTTATTAGTTGAAACATCTCACAAACTATTGGGACTTTGACTGCACACATGCAACATTTGTGTGTATGTGTGGATATATGCTGTAATTAACAAAATGTGCCTATATCATATCATTAAATAATCTAATGCTTCTTCAAATGCTTTTCTCTTTTTATAGCCCATTTGCCATTGCTCTTTTCATATAGCTAGAATAATTTGGTTACTGCATGGTAAGTTGTATCTATGCTTCTCTGAAAAAAAACCAGATTGAGTCAATAAGCCATACTAGCTCATACTATCACAAAAGTCAATCTATAAAAAATAAGTTCCTAGAAAAGATCATGGGGTGCCTGGGTGGCTCAGTGGGTTAAAGCCTCTGCCTTCAGCTCAGGCCATGATCTCAGGGTCCTGGGATCGAGCCCCACATCAGGCTCTCTGCTCAGCAGGGAGCCTACTTCCTCCTCTCTCTCTGCTTGCCTCTCTGTCTACTTGTGATCTCTCTCTCTCTGTCAAATAAATAAATAAAATCTTAAAAAAAAAAAAAGTAAAGATCCTTAAATAAGTGACTCAATAGGGATAGGGAAGAGGAGAGGAGATACAATGGATTACCCTTGGGATGAAGATCTGTTATATATGATGAGGCCATCACTCATGTTGGATCATTCAAAGGGTGCCACATATGGATAGATGAACCAACCATAGCAGTTGAAGAACTAAAGTGTTGTGTAGAGGCTAATGCCGGGGAACTTGAGGACCACTGGATCAATAACTTCAACACTGGTAGAGTCGAAGAGCAGAGATGAGTAGTCAGACCTGGTTCTACAGAAAGAGAAGCAAGGAAGATTCAACAGTGTGTGTTAGAAGACCCCAAACGACTTGAGGGGCAAAAGCAGATTAAAGTGTGAGCAAGTGGAGCGTGTCCATGTCCAGTGTTTTGTCAGACAAGACACTGGTGCAATCATCATACTTGCCATCAGTACTCCCCAAAACTGCCTGTTTGTCTATGGGTCTTAAGGGCATCATGAGTGGCTTCTGACTCGAGGGATCTCAGAGACTCTCTGGAGGGCTTCAGGGGCCTGTGAAAATTGTAATCTTGCTCTCATGCATATCAATGAACTCACTGGAAGAACTCTTATGTTCCTCTCCAGCTCTGAGCGTCTACATTTCCCTTATTCAGTCCAGCCCAGAGCTCTGTTGAAGTGGCAACCAAATGACAGGTAACACGTAAGCTCTTGGCTGGATAAATAGACAGATGATCCTTGGAACATGTTCTGTTCCAGTGATTTCATTTCCCTCAGACAGAATGATACCTGGAGATTTAATCATTTTCACTGGCGAGTGGATGCGCAAAAATACAAGACAAGGCAAGAAGAAGGCGGTAGCTTACAGGAAATGTTCCCATGTAAAACCTCCCTCTAAAGGCAGACTTTTAATCAGCATTCTGGGGAACGAGAAAACCTGAACCCATACGAATTTTTAAAATTTTATGTTAATCCAGAGCATAAGGGGTTGGAGTAATTCATTTTTTTTAAGATTTATTTATTTATTTGATAGAGAGAGAGAGCACACATGCACACACATGCATGAGCAGGGGAAGGGGCAGAGGGAAAGGCAGAGACTCTCGAGCAGACTCCACTCTGAATGAGGAGCCTGACGCAGGGCTTGATCCCACGACCTTAAGACTATGACCTGAGCTGAGACCAAGAATTGGACTCAGCCTACTGAGCCACCCAGATACCTCTGGAGTAATTCATTTTTGCTTTACTTTTATTCATAAATCTGTTGTTTAAGAGGAAAAATGTAATATTGCCATTTTGAATATTCAGAAATGTGGAATTATGCCTTCTGTTGAGAGGATGGTAGGTACTTGCAACTTGTTCTCCAGGCCTGAGCCTCAGAGTTTCTTGACCATCACTTTGTTTGCTTTGGATCAAATAAACTTTTAAAACTATCAAGAAATTAGAGAACGCTCTCACTAGAAAATTTTCATGTGGTGATGCCATCATTGCCAATAATTTCATAGCATTCGGAAACATCCATTTAGGCTGTGAAGTGATAAAATAAAGCACTATAATATTAACATTTTGTGAGAATATGTAGATTCTAAGAGAATCTTTACATAAGAAAGTAATATGAATGAATTACTTTCACTTTTAATTTACTCAATGGATTCTATTTTTAAACTCCTGATATATCCTTTGGCATATTCATCACGGATAGGAGCACTCGTTTATACATTTACCCGTTCAAAAATGTCTTCATTCTGAATGACTTTGGAGAGAAGGGCAAAATTTTGGGAATAAGCCCCCAGATTTTTAGTTTTGAGTCACTGAATGGATCTCGTTTTCTTTATTTAGAATGGAAAGCATAGGCGGATGAGCCGGTTTAAGACTAATTTTAATATTTCGCTTCCCTCAGCTCTCTCAATAAATGGCATTAGCACTACCCTGGGCTCACTCCAAATCCCAGATGCATCTTTGCTCCTCATTCATCCATCAACCAAATCCAGTCACAGAGATCTGATGAGTCTAACTCCAAAAACTGTTGTTTTTTTTTAAATGACAATTTGTAAAGAAAGATGATGCTCGGTTTTAAACATTAAAGTGTACAAGTCACTTTGTTACCATAAGACTAAATGTGTACACACACAAAAAAGTGGATTTGTTTTGTAACAACTTTAATAAGGCATGATTACCATATGGTAAACTGTACATATTTAGAGAATACAATTGGTAAGTTTAGATATGTGTAGACAAGCCATGAATTCATTGACACAATTATATGTACCGATGTATCCATCACTCCAAATACTTTTCTCTTGCCTGTTATAGGTCTTTTCTCCCCATCCCTGCTCCACCCCTTCCCTTCTTCAGGTATCCACTGATCTGCTTTCTTTCACCATAGATTCATTTGCACATTTTAGAAGTTTATATTAATGGAATCATACAGTATGTTCTTTATTTGGCCTGGATTTTTTCACTCATCATGAATATTTTGAGACTCACTACACTGTTGCATGTGTCAGTAATTTACTTTTTAATTGCACTGGGTAGAACCTGCACTACAAGTTTGCATAGACATGGTGGGAGCAGTTATCCTTGTCCTTGACTCGATCTTAGGGGGCAAGCATTCAGTCTTTCACCATTAGGTAAGAGGTTAGCTATAGGGTTTTTTTTTGTAAACGCCTTTTATCAGATTGAGGGAGTTCACTTCTCCTAGTTTGCTGAGAGATTTTATCAAGAATGGATTTTGGATCTTGTCAAATACTTTTTCCATGTTTACTGAGATAATTTGGTTTTTCAAGTGTGTTAAAAAGATGACTTGCACTGATATTTAAAAATTTCTTTGCATGTCTAAGATAAATCCGACTTGGTTATGATGTATTATCTTTGTATGGTTAGGTTTGATTTGCTAAGGTTTTTGTAAATACAAATGGATGTTGGTGTATTGTTTTTCTATCTATCTTGTAATTTCTTTGTCCTGTTCTTGTGTCAGGGTATTGTTGGCCTTATAAAATGATTTGGGGACACAGTCTCCCCTCTTCAATTTTCTGGAAGAGTTTGGGCAGAATTGCCAGATTTGTGAACTTTAACTTATTGGGTATATAAACACATACATATGAATACACACACACACGCACACACACACACACACACACACGTCATACAACTTTCCTAACACCTGTTATTATTATCTTTACTTTTATAGATGAGGAATATAAATTACAAAGGGGTTAAGTAACTTGCCTAAAGTCACGAGTTGATAAATGATGAGACCAAGATGCGAAACAGAAGAACTGAGTCCAGAATCCGTGCCCTTAACCATTACAGTCTACTCTCACAATTACAGTAAGATTTCCTAGGTCTGATTCCTGAGGCTTTGAAGAAAGCAATGCAGTCTCTCCCAGAGTGAGGAGATGCTGTAATAATGCGCCACGGAATTATTCCTGTACTTCTTTTGGCTCACTTCTCATCTCCTTCCCCACACCTTTCCATCACTGTACTAAAATAAGGAATATCACTTCTCAGGCTCACATAGCACACAGGCTCGAACACAAACTAACTGCTCTCTAAGCTTGCTGTGTCTGCCTCATAAATTGTTGGCAGGAAGATGCTGAAGTAATTAAGGGTTTGCTTCCTATATTTTTTTCTACTTGATGAGATGCATTTTGGAGAAGGAAGCAGCTGTCGAGCTCAGCCCCTGTATGTGTCCTCTTCCCACTGCCAAAGACATTGGACTTCTACCTAGAGGCTCAGTCACACCCTGGTCTTCAGAACTGCTCCTTGGAATAGACAGAGAGACATAGGGAGTCTATATCATGTCACTTTTACTGTTATTCGATGACTGGTTCATAGTCTAGTTTTGCTAACTGAGCTCCTGCCACTTTCCCACATTATTCTTTAATTTGATAAAATCCTATAGCTTAGCCCTAAATGTGTAATGGATGTGCCAATCTCATCCCACTTTTCTCAGCCCCCTTTGTAGCCTCTCCAAGTCTAGTACTGAGAGTAAACAACCACGTAGCTCAGAACCCACCCGTGGTCACATAGACGCTCCTAGATAATGTTATGAATGCAGTCACAGCCTGCCCATACCTCTCCACCTGGAAGAGCAGGTGGCTCTTCCACCTGCTGAGATACTTCCTGATGCCCCGTGTTGTTAGCCTGTTGCTTGACCCTCTGGCTCCACGTGCCCAGCCCTCATGTGACTGCCTGCCTGAATTAATACCGGGGGGTGCATGCCCGGCTCTATGAACACCTGGCTTTGCTGAGAACTGTGTCTCCTTCAAACACTTGCTGCTGGATCTTTCTCCCTGGCACTTGGCTAGTCAAGCTGGTTGGTGGTTTCAAGTCTAGATTTCTTGGTGTCAGTCCTATTGTAAAAAATGGAGACCTATCAAGCCATGAACAGAATAACAATCTCTGAGAGAAAGAACGGTGCTTCAAAGTTCATCACCTAACAGATTTAGAAATTCCCTCAACTCCGCCCACAAACTATCTTAATTCTACCTGAAGACCTCTGAGGATGGGACGCGGATGGTCTCAGGAGCCAATCTTTTTTTAGCAAGTTCACTTTAAAAATTCATTCCATCTAGCCAGATTTCCTCTCTCTCTCTCTCTCTCTCTCTTTTTTAAGATTTTATTTATTTGAGAGAGAGTGAGCGAGAGAGAGAGAGAGCACAAGCAGAGGGACAGCGGCAGGCAGAGAGAGAAGCAGACTCCCCACTGAGCAAGGAGCCCAATGTCGATTCCAGGACCCTGGGATCATGACCTGAGCTGAAGGCAGACGCTTAACTGACAGAGTGACCCAGGCACCCCCAGATTTCCTTTCTTTTGTTTTTTACCTCTTAATCAAAATCTCATCATCAGGCTTGAGGCCATTAGTATTAACAAAAACTTAAATTCACAGTGTTTGATTTCAGCACAATTGAAAGCAGAAGATGAGTAGAGCCAGTTTTCCCAACAATGGTGTGCTAGGCTTTGCTCAGGCACCAAGAAGGTGATGATGGAGGGAGATAGGCAAGTAGCCTTTTCTTGTAAAGAGAGAACCTGAACTAGATCAGTGGTTCCAAAATCAATCATTTATTGGCCTTCTTAACATGTCGATAGACTTTCCAAAAAAAAAAAAAAAAAAAAGCTCTGTCAAATAAGATTAGAAAAATTCTGGGTTAAATAAATTTAACAGGTTTCTTCACTGGAAGAGGTCTTAAAATCTTTAATAAACTCATGTGCTTCAGAAGTCCAAGAATGAAAGAGAAGGAAGAGTAGTTCAGAAAATCTCGACGAAAGTTCTTTTTTATTCTTTCATTGACTACCTATTAACAGAATTCCACTGAACACTTCAGGAAATGCTGGGACTATTTCTAACTTAAATAATATATGATTCTATGATGAAAAAAATTGCTTTTGAATAGAAAGCTACAAACATATGTGTGTGTGTATCATGTATACCTATATATATGATCAAACTTATACTTCGAGATTTAAATATCAATCGTTCAGTTAACCTTTCAAATACGTCCTTTAAATCATAATGTAAAACTTAATTCTTTCAAGAAGTCACCCTCACCTAACGCCTACGTAATCTGATCCCTCCTGAACTCTGTATTCAGCTGGTAAGTAATTAGTCTGCTCTTGCTGACCCAGGTACAGCCGACCTATCCTATATCCCCTATATATCCTATATATAGGATATATATAGGATATATCCTATATCCACCTGCTCCTTGACCGGTCTGCATTTCAGAAACTGGAATCGAGCCCTAAGCGCTAGAGGACTTCTCATGCAGATGGCCTCTCTCACGATTTACTTATTCTCCAGTTTGCTAATAAAGCAATGGCTCTTCCCTTCTGAGCTATTTCTTTCCCGAGACTCTATTTAGTTCCATGATTTTGAGGAACCGACATTTAGCGATTGCTTAAATAATGTCTGTCAATCGTCGAAGTTGTTGGAAAGATGCGTTGAACTTTAAGCGATATTATATTCTGCAGAGAACTTCGGTCTCATTTAATGCCATGCGCCGAGAAAAAGACGCCGTGCCATTTCAGACAGATTTCAAACTTCCTGTTTATCCTTCCTCCAGCGACTGCAGACCGTAGTAATTTCCATGACAGGGTCGTCCGTCTCGTTTCTGGTCTGTCCTTTCAGGTTTATGATGGTTAGAGACATTCTTCCCAGGTGTTTGTTAAATTGTTTATCTAGTCTGAAACCAGCTACCCGTGCTCCGCTCAGAATATTTCATGCAGATTGTCCCTTCCCTTGTTGCTGGGCGCCTCCAAGCGCCTGCAGCCACCGAGTCAAGAAGAGACACAACTCTGACGCCTGTTCCATTTGCGCGGAGCCCTAGTCGTTCATGTCAGTTTCTGCTGCGGCTCCCCGGCCGGGCTCAGAGTATGTGCGGCGTCAACAGGCCCGGCCTTTCCTGTTGGGGCACGAGCCTGCTAGACTTTTCTGTCTGACTCCAGTTCAGTGCACACGGTGGATCTGAGGTTCCACCTCATCAGTATTCAAACCTGTCGTTCCCTTAAGGAAGACAAACACACATTCGCATTCTCTCTCTCTCTCCTTTTGTGAGATATATTTAGTAAGAGTGAAATATAGTTTCCCTTCCTGGACTTCTCTAAATATTTAGTAAGAAGTGCGTGAACATAGTCACTCACTGATTCGCGCATTCTACAGTTATAGAGCACGCCAGGGTTCCAGGTATTTTGTTGGATACTAGGAACAGAAAGACGAATAAGATAACATACCCGCCTTTGGAGAGGTTGCAAGGTGTTTAGTTTGGAAGGGACCAATATGGCAGCACGAAGATGCGGTGGTCTAGTTAGGAATGAAATTCAATATATTTTTTTTTCCTCAAAACTTCGTGGTCAGAAAAAACAAACTTATTTTCCAAAGCTGGTGGCGGTTCTTCCATTTCTGTAGGGAAGGGATTTGACTTCATCTTTTAAAGTGAATTAACCTCTTACATTTTGGGGAAATGGTATTAGACAATTGGATATACGAAGCTAAAAATGTGGTGCTATTCCATAATGGCAAGGGTCCCAACTGGGAAAACCTGAAGCATTCTCGTGAAATCATGGATAGTTACTTCTATTCACTGGAGAGCTTCATTCCCGCAAAACACTGAGAGAAAGCCCATCCTTAGCCTCAGAGGAAGAAGGAAACTGAAATATTTTTCTTCTGTTGGGTGTCAGGAATGCACTTCCTTAGAGGAGGCCATATTTACAAACAGATATTCACATAGTATTTCAAATCAAGTGTTTTAGTTTTATTTTTTTCCCCTGAACTTTAATTCCTCTGATACCCCAAACTATCAGTCAAGTTTTGAGTTTTGAGAAATGTTAAAAACCTTGGCCTTGGTGGTGCTTTGGTGAACCAGGAAGCAGGAATGTCTTCTCACTTAGGGCAAAGCAGAGTTCAAGGAACGGCGGCCGCTCACGATGAGGGGGCAGGAGGTGAATGTGGGGGCTGGGCTGGGCTTCATGGCTAGTCGGTGCTACTCGGTTATGAGTGGAAAGAAAGCTGGGTCTGGGTCACTTGAAAACATTCCTTACGGATACCCAGAGCAGTCTGGGAAGAAAACATGGTAACTCCCAGGGGCCAAACACAGCAGTTTGGGAACACAGTGAGCTGAAACTATAATGTTTGCCATGGACAGGGCGCAAGAGCAGATACCTGAATCATCCTATGGCCACTAGAATTGGGGAAACCAGTCACAGGCCCACCTCAAGATGAAGAATTGAACCTGATCCTAAAGTTGTTTCCAGATCAAGAAATGCTCTACTCCCAAGAGAAGGAAATGCAGTTCCTGGCTCAGTTGGTTAAACTTTGGATTCTTGATTTCAGCTCAGGTCATGATCTCAGGATTGTGAGGTCTAGTCCCACTTTGGGCTGTGCACTCAGTAGGGAGTCAGCTTGAGATTCTCTCCCTGACCCTCTATTCCTCCTCCTGCTCATGCTCTCTCTCTCTCTAAAAATCAATCTTTAAAAAAAAAGAAACATTTCAGAATTTTCCAGTTTCAGAACTTTCTAGTGTGAGATATATATGTATATACATATTCAAAAACCGTGCACTCACACACACACACTTCAAAACTGTGTAACATCAAAGACAAAGAGATAATAAAAAAGTTGGAGAGGAAAAAGAAATATCTTTTAAGAAATAACAGACTGATAACAGCTTTCTCAGCAGAAACCATATTTAAAAAATCCTCAGACATTGTTTCTTTAACTATGATTCTGCCTATTCCTTTTCTTCTTTTCATCTGGAAATTTAAGTAGGTGTGTGTTGAACTCCTCACTCTTTTTCCATGTATCTTAAACTTTTATTCATATTTTCCAATTTTTGTATCTCTGGCTGCATTTTGGATACTTTCTTGAAATCTATGATTCAGTTCATGAATTTTCTCTTTATCTGTATCTTCCGCTATGAAAGCTATCCATTCAGGTTTTTTTTTTCAAAATTCTTTTTTTTTCAAATCTATTTGGATATTTCTATAGTCTCTTATTTCTAGCTCATATTTTTAATCACTTCTTTGATTTTTAAAAACAAATTGACTATACGTGTTTTATTTATTTTTTTAAAAGATTTTATTTATTTATTTGACAGAGAGAGAGAGCACAAGCAGGGGGAGCGGCAGGCAGAGAGGGTGAGAGAGAAGCAGACTCCCTGCCGAACAGGAAGCCCGATGTGGGGCTCAATCCCAGGACCCTGGGATCATGACCTGAGCTGAAGGCAGCTGCTTAAGCCACTGAGCCATCCAGGCGCCCTGAGTATAGTTGTTTTATAGTCTGTTTGATCATTCTAATATCTGAATTTTTCTTTTTTCTGTTGGTTTTTGTTTATGTTGCTGTGTATTTTGTGATAAGTGTTTATGTGTGTGTGTAATTGTGAGCTCATATTTTTATAAAACTAATCCATAGAAACACTTTGAAAAACTTCATAGAAAGTAAATTCCTCCAGAAAAAAATTTTCATTATTTTCTGCCAAACATCCAGAGGCACTATCAACTCATAAAATTTTAAATTAAATTTTAAGATGGAGGTTTTTCCAAATACTCAGGTAAGAGGAATCCAAGCCTCATACCTGTATCAACTCCAACTTGTAACTACAGATATTCAGAGGACATTTTCTTCCCTTTTTTTCAATGCTGAAGTACAAGATGGACTATTTCTTAAGGAGTCATGATAGGTTTATTTCTTGTTTCTCTTTACACAAGGCATAGAACAGTGGGATCTTACTTTTATGTGGTGTGGAGGTTCATGTTCTTTTAGACACCTCACACTGGGTAGATACATAGATGGGTCTAAATTTTGTCCAGTTTAACAAATTTCTTCAGTCAGTTTTGGTTCTCTGCTTTCATCTCTGGATTTCATTTATTGCTTTGCCTCTAAGAATTTTTTTTATTTTTACTTTATTGCTAATTCATGATGTATTTAAAATTGTCAGTTGCATGTTACTTAGCATTTTAATTGTTTTTAGAGGATGCTTTATTCAGGGTATCAAGCTTGCTTCAAAACAGGCAAAATGGGAGAAAAAATAAATGTGATAAACAGAAAATAAAGTAAAATAAATAATCGAAAAAGGACCAAATATTTTAAGAATTTTCTATAAACAAATAATCAGAATTTCTAGTTAAAGACAGAGAGTGTCAAAATTGATTTAATAAAAAGTCTTCATATGTTCTTTTCATTAAATGCACATTTAAAATATAGGATGCAGAAATAATGAAATCAAAGAATGGGAAAAGATACGTCAGTTAAATACTAGCCAAAAAATAATCTGAAAGGATACATTAGCAGATGAAATGTAAGACAAATGGCATTACTAAGGATAAAAATAGCTACTACATAATGATAAAAAAAAGTTCAACTCATTTGGAAAATGCACTATATCTAACTTGTATGCATTTAATGAAATAACATCAAAATTTTATCAAAATATTGATAAAGCTTCAAGGAGAAGTTGACTAATTCACAGAGTTGTGGTTTTCAATATACTTCTCTTAATAACAGTGAGAGGAGTTAAGTAATAGCTACCAAAGTTATTGAAGATATCAACAATAAAATTAACAGGCTTGATTTGATTAGCATATGTAAAACCTCACATGAACAATGCAAAAAACCCCACAATCTCCTCAAACACCTCAACACACAACAAAAGTTTATTTATGACAGAGTCAGTGCTTTATAACAGTGAAGAAAGGACCATCTTTTCAATAAACAGCATCACGTTAAGGCAAAGATATATATAATAGTTAACTAGGTATTAGATCAGATAGCAGATTTGATAAATATAAAAGAATTGACCAGAGGAACCACATTCTTTGAAAATAATGCAGTTAATTTTGAAATTAGTGAAAAAACAAAAGGAAACAAACAATAAAACCAAGTAAAGACGCCAATGTTTGGAAATACCAAAATATTTCTAATTAACTTGTGAGTCAAATAAGAAATCATATTAGAAATAAAATTAGAAAAACCGAATAGTAGTAAAAATATTGTAAATACAAATACAGAATGAAATAAAAATGGCACTTCAAATTAAACTTATAAACTTTAATGCTTACTAGAAAGAAAGAAAGGCAGAAAATGAATGTGCTATTTCTGACCTAGGAGATTGAGAAAAGAACAGCGGAATATAACCAAAGAAAGCAGAATAAAGGATACAATGAAATGAGGCAATTAATGAAATAAGAAAATATATAATACAGAGACAAATAAATTAAAAAAAATCTTTTGGCAATACTGATTAAGGGAAAATGTTATTCTATTAGAAGTTCCATCAAATTTTCAAGAATGGGTAATTCTTAATTCATGCAGAAATTCTCTTCAGAGGCTGGGAAAAAAAGGACATACCACAACTCATTTTGTGGAACTAGAATTACCCTGCTATAAAACCCCATTAAGATCAGCAAGAAATTGGAAAATTTATAGATCAGTCTCATTTTAAAAAAATCTAGATGCAAAACCAAAACAAAATATTACCAAACCAAATCCAGAGATGTATAAAGCCAAAGATAAAAAACAACAGTTCAGTGTATTTATCCTAGAAATATAAGAATATTATATTGGAATGTCTAAAACTATTTTTTTCACCAAATTAATTCATTAAAAGAAAAAATACAATTATTTCAAGGGAAGCAACATAAAGATTTAACAACTATTTATAAAAACAGTAAAAACAAAGCACACACAACTGAAGTATAGAAGTAAACTTTCTTACCCTGATAAAGAATGTTAATAAAAGCCTTACAAAAATGACTTTATTTTTTAGAAGCCTTCTCTAAAAGATCAGGATCAAAATATGGGTCAATATTTTACTACAAGCCCTAGCCAGCAAAACAAGACAAGAAGAAATAAATAAAACAAATAAATATTTGTAATAAAGAGAGAATTGGCAGTATGCACAGATGGTAAGACATAGAAAATCCAAAACAATGTACAAATAAGTTGTGAGAAGCAATAAAAGAATGTATCAAGTTGGCTGGATATAAAATTAGTATACAAAATAAAATTGCATTTCTGTATTCCAAAACCAAGCAGGCAAAAAAGTCATCATTTACATTATATTAATGCACAGTTTGACAAATAGACCAATGTAACATAAAAAGCCCAGAAACAGAACAACACACAACAAAAGTTTATTTATGACAGAGTCAGTGCTTTATAACAGTGAAGAAAGGACCATCTTTTCAGTAAACGGCATCACGTTAAGGCAAAGATGTGAATCAGTGGGAGCACTTCTTCGCTAGTGGTGAGATGACGAATCATTTTATTTTATTTTTCTCTTTCTAGATTTTGTTTAAATTCTAGTTAGTTAACATATAGTGTGGTATTAGTTTCATGGGTAGAATTTAGTGATTCATCGTTTGTATACAACACCCAGTGCTCATTACAAGTGCCCTCCTTAATGCCCATCACCCAGTTACCCCTGCTCCCCTGCAGCAGCCCTGTTTGTTCCCTACTGTTAAGAGACTCTCATGGTTTGCCTCCCTCTCTGTTTTCATCTTAATTTATTTTAAATATATGTGAAACCTATGTGCACCATCTTTAGAGTTAATTACAAAATAATAATTAAACCTCTATCATATGTTGGCTACTATTGTTATGTTAGACACTCATTAATACAACTGAACAATATACAACTGAAAAATATCTGCCTTTGTGTAAATTACGTTCTAGTGAATATTCCCATATTCTATGTCCCAGAAATTCCATTCTGAGATAGTCTTTTACCATGGAGATTCCTCTAAGAGTCAAGCTCCCACACCCCAAGACATCCAAGGAATGTAATTAACTTTTTCCTTACACATCTAGAGTGATACTAGTTATTTACCATTCTTGGGGAAATTCAGAAAATAATAATTTCTATTATTTTGTGGTTCTGTGGTACATATAAGGAATCCCAGTTGAGGCAACGTATAAGAAAATATTATATTTATGGATTAGGATGAAGGTCCAAGAATATTTACAGTACAGTTGCCAGATTAAGCAAATAAAGATGTAGAATGGCCCTTTAAATTTGAATTTTATATAAAAAATATTTTTTAGCATAAGTTGATTTTCCATGAAATATCTGGCAATCTTACTCATGGGAATATTGTTAGCTACACCAATACTCCTCCCCAATAACAAGGATGCCAGCAATGAAAAAAATTTACCATATTGCCAGAAAAGATGCTCATGAACTAGGAACTTCATCCATAAAAAGTCTAGGAATGGGAAGAATAAAACCAATTTCATGCAAAACTACTACAAGAAAAAGAAATGAGTATCAAAATATTTCAGCTGATGAAACTTCCCCTAAAAACCAACCATGAAACAGAAGAATATCATAAGAAATTCCAAATCGAATTAAACATCCTCAAACAAACATTGTGAGATATAAAAACCAGTTGGAGTTAAATCTGAAAAGCAGAGTATGTACATACAAAACAAAGAATTAGCTTATAGGGACTGGCTTTATTTGTCAGGGTTCTCCAGAGAAACAGAATCAACTGGAGAGAGAGAGAGAGAGAGAGGGAGAGAGAGGGAGAGAGAGGGAGAGAAGAAGAGAGAGATTTACAATGAGGAAATGGTTTACGTGATTAAGGAGGCTGAGAAATTCTACAATCTGCTGCCTGCAAGCTGGAGACCCAGGGAAGACAGTAGTGTAACTCAGTATGAACCCAAAGGCTTGGGAGTCAGAGGAGCTGATGGGGTAAATCCCAGTCCTAGGAAGGGAATAGATGAGATTAGATGTTCCACCTTAAACAGTGAGGCAAGAATATATTGGATGGTGATTCAGAGTATGTATCTCATCTGAGAGGACACTGTCTGAGTTCTGAAAAGCATTGCCACCTAGATGGTACCATAGCTGAGTGTTCTAAAGGCCGTTCTACCATTCTATCATACCAGCTTCCTCAAGGTGTTGGGGAAGATGGTAAGAGTAGTAAATTTTGTGAACATGAGTACCTACCACACTTCATTGATCAGATGCAATGCTCAGTGGAATACCATGATGGTAGATAAGGCATTCTGTAAGTCACGAGATGGTAGTTGGCAGGCAAGGACCATAGATCCATAGCTACAACAAGTGTCTATTCCAGTAAAAGCAGCGTGACTTCCATGAGGGAAGTGGTCCAGTATAATCAACCTTTCATCAGGCTGAGCACTTTGGAGAATGGTACCATACTGGGGGCTCAGTGTTGGTTTCTGAAGCTGGTAGGTTGGACACTTGGGCAGTCAGCATTGGCTCTAGCTAAGTGGCCTTGGTAAGTGTGAGTCCATGTTGCTGAACCCAACCGTAGCCTCCCTTGTTTCCACCATGGCCACTTTGTTCATGAGCGCATCGGACAGTTATGGAGTGACTGGGAAAAGAGATAGACTGGAATCCACAGAACAGGTCATTCTATTCACTTGATCATAGAATCCTCCTTCGCTGAATCACTCCTTGGTGAACATTTCCATGGGACACAAATACCTGCATGTTACTTCCCCATTCAGAGCGGTTTGTCTACATACCTCCTTCCCCAGACCTTCTTGCCATTAATTTTCCAATTGTGTTCCTTCCAAGGCCCTTATCAATCAGCTAAACCACTGGACACAGTCCATCAAATGGTATAGACTCGTAATTCTGGCCATTTCTTCTTCCAAGCAAAATGAACAATTGAGTACACTGCATGAAATTATGCCCAAGAAGAGGATTATTTTCATTACTGTCCTTCGGCAGAATCCTAGAAAAGGGCCATGGTGCTATTGCTGTCCACTCCTGGGTGGCACTTGTAATATCATACAGAACCACCAATAAACCAGGGCAGATGTTTCTTTTCCTTCCTTAGTCAATTTGTTGCCAGGGACTCTGCATGAAGACCTAGGTGTGGGCTGACAGACAGAAGGTAGTATAGTGAAAGTCGAACATAGGCATTTGGGCCAGATCCTCATGAAATTTTCTTATGTATTCAGGGCCTGCTCCAGCCCAATCTCACACACACCAAATTTATTTCATACTGATGCCTGGTGGTGCACAGCCAACTTTGTGGTTTGGTGGATCGGACAACATTCAGTTCATGATGAGCAACTCAGGTTGTATGATAACTTGGTGGCCCATGGTTAAGTATTCAGTCTCTCCTAGGGGCTAGTAACAATTTAAAAGCTGTTCTGCAAAAGGAGAGTATTTATTTACAGATGGCATGGCTTTGCTCCAAAATCCTAAGGGTCTGTGTTGTAATTTACTTATATGGAGCTGCCAAAACCTCCAAACAAAATCTCTATCTGCTGCTGACACTTCAAGCACCATAGTATCTGGTGGATCATATGGCTCAAGTGACAGGATGTCTTGCATGGCAGGCTGGACCATTGAAGAGTCTTCTCTTGTTCTGGACTGCTCTTGAAACCAGCAGCCTTTGATCGCTTAATAAGTGGGTTGGAGTAAGTACATCCATATGAGGTATACCCCAAATCCAAAGAGACCCTCTGCAGGAGACCCAAATGCAACAATTTATCTGTCACTTTGGAAGGAATACTTTTTTTTTCTCTTTTTTGGAAGGAATATACTTTGACATGCCCCTGATCACTAGAAACCCAGAAATTTTAATGGGTAGAATTTCCCTGAGTTTTCATGTTGAATGGATATTAAGAGAATGGAATCAAGGTAAGTTATTATGCAGCATAGAAAACTAATATACCTAGAATCAGAACTTCAAAAACTAAGAGAAATTGACAAAAAGAGGATGAAATGCAATGTGATTAGTTCAAAGTCAATTAAAAAAAAAAAACAGGAAAAGTAGAGGTAACACAGTTTTTACTTGGATTTCCCGAAAAGGGAAAAATAATACAATGAAAGAAAACAGATATTTATAGTTAACACCTAAGGAAACGTTCTTGAAATAAGGCAAAATCACAGCATACATATTAACAAGGGCCAACCAAGTGCCTGAGAAAATTGACACAGAATGGTCAACTCTGGGACATATTTTAGTAAACTATGAGACAAAGAAAAAACCTTCGCGGTGTCCGAGAATAAAAGTAGAGAGTTACTTAAAAAGGTAGGAAAGTATGATTGGCAAAGGACTTCTTGAGGGTAGCATATATTATAAGGTGACTGTAGAAACATTTTCAAGACACTCAAAGAAAAAAAAAAGTATGAGCTAAAACTTTATATCCAGTCAATGTTGCCTTCAGGGATTAAGAAAATAAACCATTTGAAACATGGAAGAGCTCAGGCAACACTGTGTTCATGAGCATTTCATCCAACCCAACTACTAAAGGATGAGCTTCCCCCAACCAAGAAATGAATGGCAAAAAAAGTGTGATGCTGAACATTTACCATATGTAATTATAGATTTAAAATCAAAACAAGGGTGAAGACAGGGTTTAAGAGTGGTATGAAAATGTTATATATTCTGACAAAATAGAAATAAAACAACTAGAAATGTGAGGAGAGGGGAAAGAAAGAGAAAGTAGAATAAAATCCTTTATTACTGTAAAGGCGATAGGTGGGAGTTAATACTGTGTAAAACTGATTACAGAGGGGAGGAGGGTGGGTGGACTAGGGACGCTTAAAATGTACGGATATAGCGGCGCCTGAGGGTCTCAGTTGGTTAAGCGTCTGCCTTGGGCTCAGGTCATGATCCTGGAGTCCTGGAATCGAGTCCCGCATGGGGCTCCCTGCTCAGCAGGGAACCTGCTTCTCCCTCTCCTGCTCCCACACCTTGTGCTTCCTCTCTGTCAAATAAATAAATAAAATCTTAAAAAAAAAATAAAATGTGCATATGTAAATGTAACCATTAGAATCAAAACGCAAACCTTAAATACAAAGGAAAAAAAGAAGGAAAAAAAAAGAGAGTGTAGAGACACATGACTTAGAAACACAGAGACTATAATATAATGTAATATACACAGTAATTATAATATAAGATAATATGAACAGAATTGAGACCAGACATATTAACTTCATCAATAAAACTAAATGAGCTTAACTGGCATAGTAAAAAGAAAATGATTTTCAAATTGGCACATAGAGCAAAACCAAATTTTATGTTGTATAGAGACACACCTAAAATAAAGTGGTTCACAAAGACTGAATTTAAAGGAATGTGCAAAGATATAATGGGCAAATGAGAGAAAAAAAATATGAAAGGAAATTTCCTGTAATACTATTACCAGAGAAGGTAGACTACCAATCAAAAAATATGAATTGAGATAAAATAGAACATTTTAAGTGCAAAAATCCATAATTCTCAGTGAAAGTATAATAGTTATGAGTATTTCTGCACCATAGAACATTGCAGTGACCTAAGGCAGAAACTGCATGAGATGAAAGGAGGGAACAATAGAAACACATGAATGAAAGTAGACTTGAATGCCATGGTCAGTATAATACAGTCAAGTGAACAAAAAATCAAATTAAGGATACTAAAGATATAAATGACATCATCAATCAGATTAACCTTATGGCTGTGTGAGCATGTGCATAAAACAGTGAAAACAGAGAATACCCCTTTTCTCACTTGCACATGGAAAAATCATGACAATTGATCACAGAGCTAACATCAGTAATTCTTACAAAATACAAATATTGCTAAAGACCATTTCTAATCACAATGCAGCAAAACTAGACATTAAAAATATTAAGTTTAAGAAGACCACCTCCACCTGGAAAATTAAAAATCTTTTAAAAACTCTTGATTAAGTGCAAAAATATAGACAAAAATTACAAAGCGTTTGAAAAATAACAATGATGGAGATGCTATAAATTAGAACTTATAATATTTAAAACTGTGATCAGAGGAAAATTTCTAGACTTACGCACTTACATCAGTACAAATAAAATAATGGAAATTAAAAATTAACTTGTCAACTCATAAGTCCAGAAAAAGCAGATGGGAATTACCGTCAACATTTAGGCATTTGTCTTAATGGTACCTAAATTATTTCAAAATATAGAAAAATGGAGAAAAACTCCAAAATTCTTCTTAGGAAGCAAATATAACATTGATTACACCTAACTGGATAGATATGGCTAAGTAAAAGAAAATTATAGAACAATAGCACAGGGAAATGATTCTAAATTCTAAATCTAAATGATTTTAAACAACAAAAATTCTAAATAAAGTGTTAGTGAACAGACTCCAACAGCAAATTAAGAAAATATACCATGACTAAGTAGAATTTATACCAGAAATGTAAACATGGCTCAGCATTAGGAAATCTATTATATAATGTATCATTTTAACATCTAAGGAAAACAAAACAATCGTGATTATCTTCCACAGATGCTGAAAAAGCCTTGGAATAATTCAACATATTCCTTATAAAAACACTTGAGGTAATAGGAATGAATGGATAGCTTCATTAATCCAAAAGCTAGCATCTTACTTAATGAAAAACAAACAAACAAACAACACAATAGCATTATTCCCACTAAGGTCAGGAAAAAGGCAAGGATATCCACTACCTCTATCACCAGTTAACGTATTAGAGGCATTAGCTAATCCAGTAAGAAAAGAGAGAGCCATTAGAGGCATAAGGATTGCAAAAGAAGAGAAACTATCTCTACTTGGAGATAACTTCATGTTAGCTGGAAAAAAACAGTCCTTGAGGATCAGTGGTAAAACTAATTCAAGCAAACAAAGAATTCAGCAAGATATGAAGTTATAAACCTACATGTAAAAATCAATTGCCATTTGGGAAATGTAATGGAAGAGAAAACCTTATTTACAATAGTAACAACAGCAGAAAGTGAAAATGCTTAAGAATATACTTAACAAAAAATGTTCAAAGCCTGTATTAAGAAAATTTAAAACACTCCTGAATGCACACATGGGAAAACATCCCTTCTTCTTGGAGTGAGGATGTTAGTTCCCTTTAAATTAATATATAACAGTAAGATGATCCCAATATGAAATACCACAAACTGATCTTATGAAGCTAGAAAACTAATATTAAAATTCTTGTGGAAAAATAGACATACAAAAATAGCTGGGAAAACACTGGGGAAAAAAGAATTATCAGATATAAAACATTTTACAAAGTCTTAATGATTAAAACAGTGTGGTACTAAGCACCTCTGAACAACGAATGAAATAGAACAGAGGGTTCATAAATAGACCCAAGTACTTAAGGATCATTTGTGTATGACAAAGGTGACATCCTGAATCACTGGGATTAAGTTGGGACTTCTTAAGAAGTGTTTTGGGACAATTAGATAGCCATTTGGAAGAGATAGGAGAGAGTGAGTGAGCTGGGGGAGGAGCAGAGGAAGGCACAAGCAGACTCCACTGGGCACAGAGCCTGATGGGGGCTTGATCTCACCACCCTGATGTGACCTGAGAAGAAATCAAGAGTCAGACGCTTAACTGATTGAACCACCTAGGCACCCCAGGGATTAGAGATCTTGATTTATAAAATGCAACTATAAATGGACTAAAAGATAACGTGGCTGAGTTCCTTTATAACTTGGGCGAAGGTGAGGGCATTTAAAACAGGACTCGAATTAAGGCGCCATACAAGAAAAGATTGATAAATTTGACTCCACGAAAACAAATAGCTTCGCATGGCAGACTACCACGTAAGTAACGTCAGAAGGCTATTGACAAACTGGGAGAACATATTTGCAACATATGCTATGGATATAGATAGGGTTCATACCCATTATATATAATACCCATTACAAATACATACGCACTGCTCTATATATGCATCTGTGTGTGTGTGTGTGTGTGTGTGTGTGTGTGTGCGCGTGTTAACCCTTCCGTGTCGTAGAGCAGATTTCATGGAGTACCTTTTGGTGTTTTATATGTGACTTTGGATACAAAAGATACTTGAATGTGTATTTGCCTTTTTTTTCCTAAAAGGAGAATGTTTCCTGTTAAACATGTATTACTTAAAAAATAACTAAAAGCAATTAGTAGAATAAAGTATGCTATTCGATTTCACACCAAAAGTAATTGGACAGCCAATGTCTACTTTCACCACCCTCATTACCAATTTTATTCCCATCCTAAATTCCCAAACTCCTTCTGAGGAAACAGAATTTTAACTCATTCCATTCCCTAACGAACTGCTCGCCCATTAATGGTTTCCATCTTCAGCACAAGAAATTAGGACAGAGGCAGAAATACAAGGACGGAAATTAAGGAAACTAATATCTCTCTCGGTGGGTAGCATGCCAACCTTGAGACGACATAATAAGTTATCATCTATGTGCTTTGTGATGCAGCCCCTACTTAGCTTTGCCTCCTCCCCCTCCCAATCGGTAACACCTCACAAACCTAATACCCAGATGTATTCAGTTCCATAGGAATGCAGAGGGTGCCGTGAATGACTGTTGTGTCCCGTCAGCACTTTTTGCAATCATAACGGTGATGGCTAACCCGACTGAAGGGAGCCCTAAGTCCCGCTGTTATCTGGCTGGAAGGTGCTAGTCTACTCTAGATGCAGCTGAACCTCAATTTGCCCAGTCTCCTTTCCTTTCCCTAGTCCACACGGCCTCATTCACACCTTTCCATTTCGGGCGTCTTACTGTTACAATTACTTACAAGTCCAAATCCTCCTGGACTTCTCCAGAATGCAGCCACGTCACCCCCAGCATGACGCAGAATGCTTGACCCAAGTGATAACCTATCACAGCTCGTTGAATAGTGATTGTAAATACAGATTATTCTACAATTTGTGTCATACTTCTACCTGCAAAGTCTTACAACGTTATAAGCCTCCTTATGACAAGAAGGCGATGCAACAGCAGGGTCTACCTGCAACAGCGTAGCCTTTTTCCAACCAGATTGGGTGGCTACGGTGGCCATCCCATTCATGCAGCCCCTTGCGTTTTCCCATGCACCTCCCAGTGCTGTGGAGGTACAGAAAGAATTGGGTTTGAAGAGGAAGTTCAGTGAACTTGTAATTGTCAATCACTAATACTAATAATAGCTAACATAGCTGCCACGGGTCAGGCCACCTTCTAGATGTCTTAAATACATTAACTCATTCAGTCTCACATCAGCCGTATAGAGGTCACACCTTTATACAGTATATCCATTTTGATGGAGAAGGAAACTCAGGCCAAGGAAGGCTAAGAAAGTTGCCGGAGGACACAGGTAGGGACGGCCAAACTCTCTGGTTTTCACAGTCTACTTTTTTAAACCCCTGTTGCAGCGTTTTCCAAATTCCAAGTGGGGACTCTGTAGTGAGTGGCAAAGTAGTTTGGGGTCAGAACTGGCATTGATAAAGGTGAGAAATATTAGAATGCATTCCACCACGTAAAGGGACATTTTTTGCTCAGACATTTGTTCCAAAAATGTAGAGATGTCACAGAGTTTCACCGGCTTGCTTGTGCAGTTTGGGTATTTCACAGAGGCACCCAGCTATGGGGTCAGAGAGGATAAATGCAGCCACCTTCGCATATGCCAGATTCTGTGCCCCAGGGTCTAGGTCTGCAAGACATGGCATCTGTTTCTAATTTGCCCACCCAGAGGGAGCATCTTTGTCTAATTTTCACAAAGTCACCCTAAAAACGAGCAGTGCCTCTGTGCCCACATGTGTATGTGACAGATCACAATGTCAGACATCTTCCCTCTTACGGGCTGTAGCCTAAAGAACTTTAAAAAAAGCTTCTCCAAATCCTATCATCAGTAAGAAGTTACATGTTTTAAAATAGTAAAGAAAAGAAGCCTGTAAGCCTTGTATCATTTATTCTAAAGACAGGGCTGACTAAAGCTGAGTGAAGATGAAACCGGAACCTTCCCTGACACCTGCGGGATTTCGAAGTATTTCACTTCAGTGTCAAGGTCTGATCACAGATACTGGACACAAAACTGTTACATTGTAGAAGTGCTCTTGTCCTTTGGAACTTAAGGTTCAGCCTGATTACTTCCTGGGAAAGTTCTACTTAAAAATAAAATGTGCCTGAAATTTCTGAAATAATAATAATAATAAATAACAGTCAGGAGGAGGAGGAGGGGCATGAAGAGGAGAAGAACAAGAAAGATGATTCATAGCAGCAGCTAATAGGTATTGAGCATTTAATATATTCAAGGCATGATTCAAAGCGCTTCGCATTTAATCCTCCCAACAACATTATGAATGGGGCTTGTCATTATCCTCACTTTGCCCAGGAAGCTGCTGGGGCACAGAGGACTTACTGAAGGTCACGTTGCTAGGAAGGACTGGATCTCAGAGTTTAACCCAGCCACTCCGGCTTCAGGGTCTAGATGTCAGCTACTCTTCCATTCCGCCTCTCCAAACTAATTAGAGAGTTATTCTGGTCCCGTGGCAACTGCTGAAATTGGTAAGTACCTTTCCAACTTTCTGGACTAGATTTTCATGTACTCTTTGTCGGTATGTGGCAAAACCTTCGAAATAATCCCATCATGACTGCGTATCACAGAGTGGTTATTCCACTCTCTTACTATTAAGAATACCATGAAGCAAACAGGATGCGATTGTTAAATAATTAATAATTTCAGACTGCTCATCAAGTACAAAGTCAGGCGTTGCCCTTGGGGGGTGTGACGTCATCATGTTTGCTACCTCCGCTAAGTACAAGATTGCACTTTCGATAGAGCGAGTCTTTAAGAGGCCGGGGAAAGAGTGCTGAGACCTCATGATCTCATTTCGACACATATGCCAGCAAGTGATAAAAACCTGAGAAGTGAAATAGAGAACTATCAGTTGATAAAGAAATAAAATTGTCTCTAAATGCTATGTCTTTCAAAGTTTTCCAGGATACATCCCTGTGTCTGTAAAGACAGCCTTCCCTTCTTTGAAGACAGGGTCAGCCAAGGGCAGCCAGTCATTTATCTCAGAGGTGGCAGAAGTCTATAACTTAAGAGCACCCCACTTGAAAATGACAGTCATCTGGAGGCCCCTTTTATGATATCTTCTTCTTTCAAGCTGATAATAGAACAGAACTTGGTAAGGGCTACTCCGTGCCATGAATCAAATCATACTTCACAAAAGTCATTTCCTATTGATGTTGATGTGCCTGTTCCTCATTTATATTGATCAGTGGACATTTGTTTGCCAAGATAAAATGAAAAGAGATTTCCTGGATGCCCTATGACATTTTCAAAAGGGAAAATTCATTCTTTTCAGCATTCGGCGTGTGACTGGGTTTCAGAAAGAGAGAGTTACAAATCTTCTACTTTAGAGATGTCTAGCAAGAAATGAAGAAGATAATGTTTCTGGGTCACTTCCTGTTTCCCAAGGGCCATCTTTACGAAGTTGGAGTGTGTATCATTTTTTTTTTTAAATGAGATTGGGACCATCTATTCATTCAATTGAGTTAGGTTCTAGGATTCGGGTGCCTGTGATCAAACCCTGGCGCTTAACCACACACAGCAGGAGTAGCTGCGTTCCAGAAAAACTGAAACTGCTCAGAGTTGTGGGTGAAACAGTGATTCATAATACATACCGAAATAAAACTCCTACTGTGCGTTATGTGCACACACGTGTGCCATGTCCCCGAAGCTGAGTAGGAAAGCTGACTGCTGATTTGAGCAACATATTTATTTACTTTCAGTTCATAAAAACAAGAGATCAGATCTGTTGCATTCAGAATCTTCGTATCTGTACAACTGTTATATCACAACCAAATTACTTGCATAAGTAGTTTATCAAAATCAAATATCTGCTTTAATTAAAAAGAGGCTGCTTAGAGAAAGAAGCTAAAAGTCATGGATTAATGCATTCAGAAATGGAGACTCAAACCAAATGCCCATTAAGTAACAGTTACTGTATTTCATCTTGACAATAAAATGTATAAGGGCTTTGAGAAATTGACCTTTTGTGGTAATACTGGATGACAACACTTTTCTCCGATGGATCTTGGTGATAATTTGGGTCACACACAAATCTTTTATGATCACCTGAAGAGGATAGCAATCAAACTCAATCACCAAATTGAGAAGAGCAAGATGCTCTTTTGAAGGTCATCACTATTCCCCTGGTTACAAAAATCTGTGACTTTTCCTACATTTTTATGATTTCTACATTTCCTTAGCTTCTGAAAGTAAAGATGGCCCTTTTACCTGAAGCCTTTTAATACATATATTTTTTTATGTTCCGTGCTAATGTGCTCTCCATGCTTTCTTCTTGATAGCGCAACTCTTCCTCTTGTCGCTTCCCAGGTGAAATTGGGATTTTCTGACACTTAGTCCATAGCTCCCACTGTTCTTTCTGTAAAATCCCATTGAGCGATTTGGATTTTTTCCCTTGAGTAAATACCCATTGTACTATTTGTGCCCCACATTTATGGTTCACCATATCGTGATTTCACGCAACCTTGGGAAAGCTAAAATACCAAGTTTGAATAGAGCTATAGAGTCACCAACAACAATATTTTAGAATATTTAGCAAGATAGTTAGCTGGTTATTTAGGACATTAAAAAAAAATGCACGGAAGTCTGAAGGCAATTGCAAAACTATAAGCACCGTGTTAGCAACGAAAGAGAGATTGGACAGGTACCAATTCTATTCCTATGGGAAAGAATAGCAAACCTACATCACCAGCCCTGGCTGCTTCCCTGAAAGCTGATTATGAATTTCCCAATGTTTTCCTTGACATCCTATTAGAATATCAAATCCGACATATCACAAACAAAATTTACACTATTCATTACTGGATTTGCTACCATCCTTGCTTTCTCTTTGTGTTAATGGCGCCACATTGTAAAAAGGAAACTGCATGCCTGCTCCTGCTTTGAATAGGCTCCTTATATCTTAGATTAGATAAAATTATTTGGCTACTGATGGATTTATCTGTCCAGCTCTCCTTTGCCACCAAGACTATTTTTCAAGTTCTCCTTTTATCTTTAAGCCATTATCCCTGTTTTTTATGTAGTTCTGGAATAACCAACACATGACCTTGCTGAACGATACTGAACAATATATTGAACAATACTCCACAATCTGGTCCTTTTCAGTCTTTCTCATTCCACTTGGATGCCATGTTTTAGCTTTCTCAACATTATCTAAAGCTCAGTTGTGACTAGGCCTAATGGCACAGCACTGGGACATTTTTCCATTTTGCAAATACCATGAATAATATTATTCATCAACTCCATCTTTGGATCCAAAACACTTTAATTTTATCTAGTTAATACTTACTCATATTTGTATATTCATTCATTAGTATTTATTGCCAGGAACCATTTTAGGCACTGAGGGTACAAATCTAGAGAAAATCATATCTTCACGCTTAAGAGATTTCAGTCTCATGGGGTAGAGAGACGCAGGGATAAATCAAAATATGTCTGGAGTGATATGTGAGACCAGAGAAGTAGAGTTGCAGCCTCTGAATGAGCAGGGTATCAGTAAGGTTAGGAAAATTTCCTAGATGAGGTGACACTGGAGCATAGGGAAATCCACTGAGGCATCAAATGCATGGTCTCAAAATCCCGAAGGACTGAAGCAGAAATTATATATTGAAAATTCATAGGAGACGAGCCCATAGAAACAGATTTATACTTAACTGTGAAAGAACTCTGCTTGGGTGCTGTGCTACAGAATTGGAACATAATCCTGAAAACTATGGGAGCCACTGAGTGATTGTCAGCAGGGGAGTGGCATGAATACAAAAGTATCCTAGAAAAATCACTTTGGTAGAAATATAGAGAATGGGTTCTAAGCAGGAAAAACTGGATGTAGAGAAAACCATTGGAATACAATACCAATCTAGGAAAAAATATGTCAAGAGCCTGAACTAAGGACTTGATGGTACAAATAGAGAAGGAATGACAGTTTTGAAAGACATTTAACCTGGCAGAACAACAGGTGCTGGTGAGTAATTAATTACATTTGCGGGTTGGGTGTGTGGGAGGAAGAGAGAAGTCTATGATAAATTCCAGGTTTCTGATTTCCGTGATTGGACGTGCAGTGATGTTTTCCACTGAGAAAAGACATAGATGAGGAGAAACCGGTTTTTAGGGAAAGGTGATGAATTAAGTTTGATACCTGAGGAAATCGAGATGTCTATGGAACATTTAAGTGGAAGTTTCCAGTAACTCATAGGTTTCTGTAGCTTATCAGGGAGATCTAGGCATATATATATACATACATATATATGTGTATTATAAATTTGGAAGTCATCACACACATAAGGTACCTCAAGTTATGAGAGTAGATAAAGTGAACCAAGGAATGCATGTAGAACATGATCAGGGTCTAGAATTGGATCTCAAAGGTACTACAGGGTCTAAGGGCAATTTGAAGAAAACAGAAGACATTACAGGAAGGATGGGAGGAAGGAGAGCGGTGGGGGAGAAAGGAATGAGAGGAAGGAAGAGAAAAAAAGAAAGGGAAATATTTTTCTTAGCATAGAATGTCAGCTAAAAAACATAGGAGAAATGAAATAAAATTAATGGATAAAATTGGATGAGGAACAGGATATTACACAGTCTCAAAGTACCTCTCAATAATTTACTTATCAGCTACAAAGAGAGAACAGTAACTATATAATAGACAAATCTGGTGGACACTATCTTAATCAGGTAGCCCTAGTCTGCAACACCAATACTGGGACAAATCGACATTATATGCCTCTTGATATGATGTACTGAGACAGACAGCACAGCACGTCCCCCGTGTTCTTGTGGAAAATGCATAACCTGAGTCTAGTCATAAAGAAACTTCAGAAAAACCCCAATGAGGGAATTCTATAAAATATTTAGCCTGTACTCTTTAAATGTTAAGATCAATAAAAACAAACGAACCAAAACCTGAGGGACCATTCCATAATGCAGGAGACTACAGAGACATGACAACTATGAAAATGCTTAATCTTCCATTGGATCCTGGGCCAGAAAAAAAAAAGAAAGAAAAAGAAAAGAAAAAGCTCTTGAGGTGACAATTGATGAAATTTGAATACAGGCAGTGAATTAGACACTACTTTTGTACCGATGTGAAATTTCTTGATTTGTTAATTGTTCTCTGGTTCTATAGGACAATAGCCATGTTCTTAGGAAAGACACACTGAAGTATTTAGGGACAAAGAAGCATGTTGTTTCTGATGTATTCTTAAATGGTTCAAAAAAATTAGATAGATAGATAATGATAAAGCAAATTATCCATAATGTAAATAATTGGTGAATCTCTCTAAAGGATATACAGAATTCCTTATACTAATCTTGCCACCTTGCTACTTAAAGTTTAAAATCATATCAAAATGAAAATAGCATGAAATGTACAGTATAATATGGATAAAACAGTACACTGATAGTAAGTCAAATGTCTTTGTTTAGCTTACTAATAATGCACCTTTGGTTGTCCTTGCCATTTTTCCTAGGCCCCACTGATTCTCTTAACATCCTCCTTCTACTCTCTCTCATTCTCTGTCAATCTTTCGTAGAGTAAGGCCATATGGGGAAACGGTAGAGTGAGGGCTCTAGAGCCAGACCATCTGGTGTGACTGGGTGACCCTGGACAAGATACTTAATATTGGTTCACTAGTTGTTGTTTTGTTGTCTTATCTATAAAATAAGAAAAACAAGAGCACTGGTATGATAGGGTTCTTAAGAGGTTCTTAAGATGTTGTCTAACCTACAGGAAGTCCTCAACAATTTGAGCCCTTGATGTGTTTTTCTCCTTCCAAATCTTTTTATTTTCTTTTTAAACAACTAATTTAAAGAAGTACAACTCTTGGGGAATTGCATTATCTCCAACTTAATGTACATGATGTGATATGTTTTTGAGCCTCTGTATTCCTGGGTTGTTCTTTTTTTTTTTAGATTTATTTATTTATTATTATTTTTGTGCGGGTAGGGCATGGGGAGAGAGACAGAGGGCAAGGGAGAAGCAGACTCTCCGCTGAGCAGGGAGCCTCATGCAGGGCTCCAACCCAGGACCCTGAGATCATGACCTGAGCTGAAACCATGAGTCGGCCACTAACTGTCTAAGCCACCCAGGCGGCCCTACCTGGTTCTTCTATGTCATGCGGCCAATTTTTTTTTTTTTTTTTTTGGTGTGATACCACAATTATCTAAGAAGTTAAATATATTGACTGAGGCATATGGACTTCTAATGCATTGAGGTCAAAATATTACTCCTATCATGACAATAGAGTATAGACTGCTTCAATTTGTTAATATAGTTTCAATTCTGAAAATTTCATTATTTTAAACAGGTCAAGAGAGTATCAGTGAAAGATAATCTCTCAATAAATTCCAAAGTATAGAAAAATATCTACTTTGGATTTTTTCCTACTAATCAACAAAGAAATATAAGCTTTCATGGCTATAAATATGACTAAAAATATACACTGTTTAAATAGAAAATACAGTTAGTGAAGACAAGCAGACAAATCTGTGTAAGCTATGTTCACAGAAATAGGACTTGCAGACTCAACCATTCTAAGACTGTGTATTTATGATGGGGGGATTTCTTGAATAAGGCAGTTTTGATTCCAAAGTGGTCCCATCAAATGGATCAGTCCAAACTTCATTCTTTATTTAAATTATGTAGCAGTGTGAACAAAAGTCTCTTAAGTGCTTTTGCTTAACTCACTATCATACTTGAGATACCTTATCATATTGGGGGAAGGAATAAATTTGGACTTTATTCTAATGGGATCCCTTTGCAAGATTTTAGACACCTGATTGGTGTGTTTAAGGAGATTACTTTAGCTGCTATGTTAAGCAAACAAACGAAAAGGAAAGTGGGCAGGACCAAGTGAAGACACTATTTCATAGCCTCAGGTTAAAAATGGAAATTTCTTATTCATTGGGATCCCCCCAAATTCCTCTCACCATCCCAGTAAATTATAGGCAGTACTTTGGAAGTGGAGTACACAGGACTCCAATGGATTTGGTTTCTAGCCAAAGAAAATGCCTCGGTCTGTTGCTTGAGAAACCGATTAGACAACTGTGCCCTTAGTGATATGGAGAACATAGAGAACAGGTTGGAATATTGGAAAAAACTCTTTCTTTCTGGTCAAAAATCATGGAATTTATGTAGCCTCATATAAAAAATGAAAATTGACTTCTAATTCTATGGCACTAATGTAGCATACTTTTGTAATGTAGCAAAAGCAATAATAACATGCTAGCCAACACATCTCTATGGGATGTTTCTGGCTGTCATAGTCTGACCTGTGCTTTGAGTGGCCTGGAGTCTCAGCGATCCATCCATACCCCGCTCTGTAATGTCCTGCCAAGACCAACACAACAGAATTCGGAGAGGAATCGAAGCCACGAATCACTCCCATTAACACAGGACATTTATCAAGAAGTTATCCTTATCTGCGGCATAAATACCAGACGACAATGAGCATGTGACACTGTGGAATCGAGTGCCCAGGGCCACCCTAGCTGCTGAGACAGCTGGCTTCACTAGGCTGTCACTCCATTCCACCTTGAGTTCAGCTTCAATGCCAAAGGACAGACAATCTCAGGCTGCTTCAACCTCGTAGAGTAGCAATATCAATAAGCTCTGCTGTTTTATTAGGTTTATCAAACAGCAGTCTATCTGGTCTGCTGGCCAGGATATGCCTATCTGTGATCATAACTCTATCCCACTTCATCTCGCAACAGTGGTCTACGAATAGCATCTCACATTCATGCTTAACGTAGGACTGGCATTCCATTAATGCTGTAGAGAGTCCATTCAAAGTGCAGTGGAGGCAGAGAAGCAACTCGTACATGTGAGTCGAAATAGATTAAGCTTTGATCCTCTTTTAGCGGTAATAAAATTAAGTTATAAGGGCTTTGACTCTTTTCCGGAGAAACAGCTACATGTCCTTGTTGTACAGGAAAAGAACTTAACCCGCACGTGCATATTGTTTTACAGTTTACGATTTCCATATTTTTCATTTTACTTAATTTTACCAACAGCTTCAGTTTGCTCTAGGGTTAGCTACTTTTACAGATAGGAGAACTGCCCATAGTATCAATCAATTCATTTGCTAAAATGAGGGCAGTTAGGGTAGAATCTTAGTAGCAATATTATACTTTGGGCCATAAGTCACAGCGACCAGAGTAGTGTACTATCCACCCACGTGATCTAGTTTCAAATGTAACACAATTCTTTCCTGGGTACATGGAATGGCTACTGATACATCGCCACACTTCCAGCTTCATTAGATGCCAACATGAAGGCAGTTTTTTGCCTGGACCACTGAGGAGAAAGAAGAGGGAAAGAAAAGACCCAGTGATACCATCCCACTACCTTTTCTGCAGGTATATATTTTCCATGATTGTATGTGAAAGGTCAGAAATATCAACTAGTAACCAGCTTTACCGGCCACTGATGACATTTGTCTTTGGTGCAACTTCTAACCACATAGCACTTCCGTTTTCACACCTGGATATCACAAAATATTTTGTCTAGCCTGACCAACTACAGCATTTCCTAAAGAAGCCTTCCATATCAGTCCCAGGTAGGGCCTAATCCCTTCCACTATGTGGACATTGCCCTTCCTATGTACCTGTGTTAGTACACACACATCACACTGTTTTGTAAGAAATTGTGAGTAGGATTTTTGTCCTCCATTAGACGCCGAAATTCTTGATGACTCCTTTATTTATGTTTATTTTTTTAAAAAGATTTATTTATTTACTTTAGAGAGAAAGAGAGCAAGAGAGAGTGTGGGAGCAGGGGGAGGGGCAGAGAGAGGGGAGACGGATCCCGGATAGTTAGCCTGGTGACTTGGCACAAAGTACCTTTCAGATGTAGCCTAAACATGTTTTGTCTAATGTGATAGGATATTAAGATGGGTTTCCTAACTCAACTTTGCCCGCAAAATCAATACGACAGAAGAAAGGTACTACAGTGATTGTGAGAAAGATCCTTACCACTGCCCTCCCACCATTCCCATGCAGAATTTACAAAGAGGCATCTATAATTGGGTCACCTACAATTCTTTACCCTTTAACAGATCAAGAAATCAACTGGAGAAAAGATTTTGAAGAGGATTTCTTCAGGAAGTCCCTACATTTTGACTCCCAAACATTTGGATACGGTGGGGGAGTTCTATACTTTCCACCTGAAAACCAGAGTAGCTTGGATTTCAGGAGAAGTGAAAGGTGGCTACCAAAGGGTCAAGAAGTAAGGAACCATATGTCTCAGATTTTCCAGGACAGCGTTAATATCAAATAGCCCATCCTGTTGTCCCCCATAAGTATACTTATGTTGTCAAACCACATGTTCTAGTTTTTGTGGTAAAATATAGTCACTCCATCTAAAGACAACTCAGAAATTTTAAAAATGGTCATAAGATTTTCAGATTTTATACCTGAGGAGCTTGAAAGAAATGATCAGGAGAAAAATGGTTTGGCAGTTAAGAAAAAAGCTGGGTGTGTAAGGATACTTCTGATGCTTCTGTTAATTATGGAGATTGACAACAATTGGAAGTTTACTTCTGAGGGGCACCCCTAGCTTGGACATTCAGCCCAAACTTCCACTGAGCCCAGTAGAATTTTAAATATCTTGCAGCACCTGGGTGGCTCAGTTGGTTAAGCATCTGACTCTTGTTTTCGGCTCAGGTCATGATGTCGTGGTTTTGAGATCAAGCCCTGCTTTGGGCTCTGTGCTCCGTGTGGAGTCTGCTTCAGATTCTCTCCCTCTCCCTCCCACTCAAATAAATAAATAAAATCTTTAAAAGATTGTTTAAATATCTTTACTTTAATTAGAATCAATCAAACCTAAAAGAAAAGAGAGTATGGGAGTGAATTGTAGAAGATTATAGGAATTCAGTCTAGCATGTGACTGGAAATGGGGAAGCCATGAGGACCTTGAAGGATTTTCTTCTCCTTTCTCATTTCAGCTTCATCTGCAAATCTGTGTCTTTCTTTTCTGCTTTAGAGTATCTTTCTCTAATAGTCACACAATAGTATCGTTACTAGCTAACAGTTATTGAACATTGCTGTGTGCTGCATTTATGTAGGAGCTTAACTTAATGCCCACTACAATTTTATGACATACTCCCATTTTATCGATGAAGAGATTAAAGCTCAGAGAGGTGAGGTGATTTTTCCAAACCCGTAGTTTATAGAGCAAAGTATCGAA